>MJUU01059815.1:30308-59532 GCA_002080025.1 Modiolus philippinarum | reverse complement strand
TGTCAGATCATCTCTCTCAACAGTCTCGCTTTTATTGCTTTCTCTGGTTTCTTTTGCCGTTTTCTTGTTAATTTCTGTCTGTGGTCTTGATATCGGAATTTCTGTCAGATCATCTCTCTCAACAGTCTCGCTTATATTGCTTTCTCTGGTTTCTTTTGCCGTTTTCTTGTTAATTTCTGTCTGTGGTTTTGATATTGGAGTTTTTGTCAGATCATCTCTCTCAACAGTCTTGCTTTTATTGCTTTCTCCGGTTTCTCTTGTCGTTGTTTTGGTTATTTCTGTCTCTGATTCTGATCTTGAACTACAACAACAAAAAATTTTAAAAATCAACAATTTATTCACAGGTTATTTGGACATGAAAACTTTTCTCGTCCCCACATTCTTCTTTATCTTTTGAGTAAAACACAGAAAGTTATATGCAGTCTACAAGGATATCGACAGACGTTTTAGGGATTGATCCTAATTTTATTGTTATTTTTTTTTATTTATTTGTTTTTTGTTTATGAAGAAATTATTTAAGAAATTAAAATTATGACGTTGTACACATTGCAGCGGGTTATGCACATTGTGAACGTCATTCGGTTTATTTCGAATGAACTGAATTGAAAAAATTACAATCAATATTTATTATTTAATTCAAAAACATTTCTTTTTATCAAAAATATTTCAAAACATTAATTAGCAACAAATGAATGAAATAAAACTAATTGTACCACTCTGGCGCCTCTCACACTTAAGTAGTATAAACTCTATTTTTCAGCCAATCAAAAACCTTTTACATCCAAAATTTAATTATACACTTATGATCATAAAAAAGGAAAAAAGAGAGCGAGTTCTTGTTTTAACTGTGGGATGAGTTAGGCATATAAATATATGTGATGGATAGACGAACTGCATAACAACAGAATCATTTTTTTTTTAATTATTTTTCATTTAAAAAAACGGTAAACATGTTAAAGTCATTATCACATCATCTGCCATCTTTATGGTAAACTAAAACTGTGAACATAGTTCACTCAATATACCCGCTCCCACAATTTATTCCCCTTCTTTTTTATGAAAGTATTTATAAGTTGAATTATCTCCCTTTCAAACTTTGGACAGCAACCATTCCTTCATGCACATTTAGTTTTATAAAAAAAAAATGCTACAAACCGTTTAGGAGGGGTTTCGCTTACGAGGTACACCCCCTTTTCTGGTACAAGTATAAGTTAAATTATCTCCCATTTCAAATTTTGAAAACAATCATATTCCTCCATGCACATCTGCAGGTAGTGTACTACAACTGTGTAAAGTTTCATAAACATCCAATAACCCGTTTAGGAAGAGTTGCGCTTACGAGGTACACCCCCTTTTCGTTGAATTATGGCCCCCGCGGCTTCCAAATTTTGGATAGTAACTATATTCCTTTATGCACATCTGCAGGTAGTGTACTACAGCTGTGTTATAAAAGTTTTATAAAAATCAATAAGCCATTTAGGAGAAGTTGCGCTGACAAGGTACATGTATATGGACAGACGGACAAACGGACGGACAGACAGAGTGATTCCTATATATATACCCCCAAACGTTGTTTGTAGGGTGGTGTGGGGGTGAATAATAATCAGTTCATTATTTCTGGTTTCTCTTTCTCATTTAATTTGTCAAAACTTTTGTTCATTTATTCAAACCTTCATACGTTTGTTTGTTTGGTTTTTTTTTTGTTTTTTTTGTTTGTGTTTATTTTTAATTGCATATCAACTAAAACAGAACACTTATTTCAAAAGGATAAATACTTGTCTATAAATGATCCTCATGGACGGACATTTGCCTGAACATTTGGGATTCTCTGTCCTTTTTTAAAAAAGAGAAAAATTTGAAAAACTCGTCTGGAGAACTAGAGTTTTATTGGCTTACAGTAACTTATTTATACTTGCAAGCAGGGTGAAACATAAGTGACTATAGCGAAATGAAGTTAAGCCTACAACAAGTTTAAAAGTGCAAAAACGTAACAAAGAATTATCAAGCTCAAAGAAAAAAAAAAGAAAATTAAATTACAACTCAAAAAAGACATGATGGAACGACTATATAGAAAAGAGCTCTCATAAATGTATGTATTACTTGGTACAGCCATTTTCCAAAAAAGAGGTAAATTAAACCCCTCATTTTTTTTCAGAATCGATGGATTACTAGCTTACTACCTACCATTTGTTTACGGAGTGGTAAATTTTCAAATCTTTGATGGAGCCTTTTCTTTTAAGGACTTGATTTGTATTTGTATTTCGTAGTGTGACTTTCCCATTCTTGATGTCTTCGATGGTGTAAGGTCCCGTATACTCTGGTTGTAATCGGTCACCTTTTCTAGTGTGTTTATTGGCATTGTATTTTAGGACCTGTATGCCAATGCTCAAACTTTCCGATGATTTCCCTTTCTTCTTTTTATATTCTGCTTTTTGTTTTTCCTGTTCTATTGCAATATTTTTTGTAGTCTTCTGGTGTATCTCTTTTAATTTCTGTGATCTAATTTCAATCAAATCGGTGATTTCCTCGTCTGTTAGATTTTGAGGTAAATCCTGGGGAAATAAAGTTATAATTGTTAGTAAAATTGCACACTTAAGAAAAATCTCACCATAGTAAACGTTTTTAGGGGTATCATCCCCAATCTCCCCCTTGACTCTAAAGTGCATTCAAAATTTTAGATGAAGTCCAGAGTATTCTGTAAATTTTTTACCCAGTCTGCAGTACAATTTGACAACAAGTACGAAATATTTAATTCAGGAGTATATGAATTCAATTATCAAAGTACTAAGAACGCCCTGAATGAATCTCAAATCCTGGGTAAAAAAAAATGAGGATGATACTCAAAATAGAACGAAAAGATGAACAAAGATCTTTATCCCTAACCAAACTTAAATGTTTGCAGCAAGCTGGCTTCAAATATGATGCAGTCTTGCAGCATGAAAAATTGTTTACTGGAGGAATCAGTACATGTTGGCAGGTGTTTGAAGCTAGCTGCAACCTTCTTGCACGCATCGTGGCTTACTGATGCAAGTTCGCACAAACTTTTCAATGCATAACGAATCAAGTTTGTTTTTGTTTGTTTGCTTCGTGCTATTCCCAATATACTTACAGGCAAAACTGGTTGTGGCATGCTGATCTGTGTTGGAACTTTAGCTTCTCTGTGATACATAAGATAAAATGGTGTAAACTTCGTTGTCATTTGCTTTTTAACTCTGATGCTGAATAGTGTTGAATCTATAAATTGATCCCAATCATCCTGGTTGTCATTTACCATTTTCTGAATTGTTCTGAAATTAAAAATTCCAAAACATCAGAAATAGTATGGTTGCAAATTATATCGCTTTAGCCTATACATACTCCAGAAGAGAAAAGAATACCGTAATACAATAAGCTTCTACCCACATCTATGAACAGCAACAAAACTAATAGCAAAATCAATCAATTCTTGGCAATTACAAAAAATGGAAAGCTACAAGTATAAAGTTCACATCGACATCGGCTGTTGCATATATTAAGTAATAAAAGTAATATAAAAATGTTCAATTGAGAGGTTTACAAGTATTGTATCATTTATTATTGGAACACTGGAATGATTGCCAATATAGCTAGCAGAAAAAAAGAAGCTGTGCATTTTTCAATATATGACGAATATTTTAAACATTGCATTTAAGATCATTGAACAAAGTCTATATTTGTTTCCAGAATAATGAAAGGTATGAAATTCTTCATTTCAATATATAACTTTATTTACAATTACACCCATATCACATGTGGGAATCGATCGTTGCAACGCCGGTTATCGGTTCTCGGTCAGTTTGCAACAAAGGTGGGCATAAAACGTACAAACTTACAATGTAGGTATATGTTTTATCATAAATGAATTATTTTATAAATTAAGGGAGCAAAAACCGGTTACCTTGAATAAGTTTGTAAGTGGCTAGCATAACAAAACAAAAACGAAAAGCTGTTTCGGCACTGTGCCCATCAAGACTGCAAAGTCGATGCAAAATATCTTTTTCCCAAAGTTGGTGTTCTTTACACCGATAGATTAGGATAAATTGAACGGCTAATATATATACAATAGAGCCTTTACCTTTTATTTCTATTCTCAATATCTATTAAAAATTAAAATTAACACGATTTTCTGTTGACGTTGAGACTATATTGATAAAGCTGGTTCTCAAATCAGAGAACCAAGTTCAAAAGAAAAAACACTTATATCGGTCTAAAGGCATGGAATAAATGCAAAATAGCAAACACAAATTTCGAAATAAATAAAATCTTTTATTACACACTCATATAAATATGTTAAGTCTGATTTGTTAAAACCTTGCCAAGTCGTCATGTCCACTGCTAAATCCGGTTTCAACTGGTCAGCGAGTGTGGATCGTAATGTCACACGTTATATCACCCGTCATGTCAACCGCACGCGAGAAAACCCCTATAGGAATCCCGTCACGAGCGTGAGACATTACGTTCCACAGTTTTAGGTCAGATTAAACTGGATAAGTCTTGTACAGCGAACATGATCATTTTTTACCGGCAATGATATGATATTTTAAAATACTAGTACATGAAGAAAAGATAATCGGAGTAATAAAACATTTATCACCCACATAACAATTATGTCTACCCTTGAAAGAAAATGTCACCCTCGGGCAAGCCCTCGGGTGACATTGTCTTTCGCGGGTAGACAGATCGTCATGACCAACTCATCCTTGGGTGATAATTGTATATTATCACATATCTTATTGAAATAACACCCAATTTGCATGTGTAATAAAAGCATAATTTGCAGCAGGTTATTTGCTCTCAGGGCAATAACATTTTATGAGGGCAATAACATGTTATCTGCCCTAGTGCTAGTGCAATAACATGTTATCTGCCCTGGCAAAAGATGTAATAAATAGATTAATACATGACATTTTTTCACATAACCCTTGTTATCAGCCCTCGACTGATATCGTCCCTTGGGCTAAAGCCCTCGGGGCCGATATTAAGGTCTCTGGCTGATAACCGAGCTTTACAGGAATGATGTATGGAAGGTCCTTTATAAAGATTGCTCATTTCGTTCCAATCCGATAAAAAACATGGCCGCCAGCGCGGAACTTAGGTTTAACATTGGACCCTATGGGAAAATTCACCTTTTCTTCTCCTCTGAAACTGCTGAAGCAAATTCAACCAAACTTTACAGGAATGATGTACTAAAGGTCCTTAACAAAGATTGATCATTCCGTTCTAATCCGATAAAAAAAACTTGGCCCACCAGCACGGAAGATAGTTTAACATTGGCCCTATGGGAAATTCACATTTTCATCTTCTCCTCTGAAACCACTTAATAAGCAAATTCAACCAAACTTTACAGGAATGATGTACTAAAGGTCCTAAACAAAGATTGATCATTTCGTTCTGATCCGATAAAAAAACTTGGCCCACCAGCACGGAAGATAGTTTAACATTGGCCCTACGAGAAATTCACATTTTCATCCTCTCCTCTGAAACCACTGAAGCAAATTCAATCAAACTTCAGAGGAATCCTTCACAAAGATTGCTCATTTCGTTCCGATCCGATAAAAAACATGGCCGCCACCGCAGAACTTAGGTTTAACATTGGACCCTATGGGAAAACTCACATTTTCTTCTTCCGCTCTGAAACAGCTGAAACAAATTCAAGCAAACTTTACAAGAATGATGAAGTGAAGGTCCTTAACAAAGATTGCTCATTTCGTTCCCATCCAATAAAAAACATGGCCGCCGGCACAGAACATAGTTTATGTTGGCTCTATGGGAAATGCACATAAAAAACATGGCCACCATGCAGAACATCGAAAATCCTGCTTCAGCATTTTGTCAAGTGAGCGATACAGGCTCAGTGTCTGAGCCTCTAGTTGGTTTAGGCCAAAGCTATTAAATGGTTCATGTAAGCAATGAACGCCGACTATTGTCTCAAGTTCTCTACACACTCCAGCACCAAGATCTTATTCGGGTTGATCTGATCGGTCTTCCCCCTTATTTTCCTGATCTTATTCGTTTCAATCTTTAGCATTTAATAAATTTGCATCACTGAAATATTT
Source organism: Modiolus philippinarum (assembly GCA_002080025.1). NCBI lineage: Eukaryota > Metazoa > Mollusca > Bivalvia > Mytilida > Modiolidae > Modiolus > Modiolus philippinarum. The sequence goes on along the minus strand of MJUU01059815.1, from coordinate 53,458 downwards.
AAGCAAAAAATGTCGGTTTAATGTACTTGTATTGGATTATAAGGATTATAACATACAATCCATTGTACACATGAAGCTGACATAAAGACACCTTCCTTTTTTGTTAACTGGATTTTTCATTTGGTAATTGATTAATAGATATCAAATAGATTCACATTCATTTATTGCCCATATTGTGTGACCAACATACTACCCTCTTTTCAGTTTTCTAAATTTTGAATTTGTCCCTATAATCAACCATGAACAGGGTCTTTGTCGCACTATTTTTTTTTAATGTTTTCCTTTAAATGTTGAAAGTTTTCACGATTCAAAATGTAAGAACAATCCTAATTGTTGTATTGAAGCTTGGTTCATAATCAGGATCCTAAATTTCATGAGCAGAGGCCTCAAAGTAGTTTTTTTTTAAGGTCGCCAGTTGGCGATCATTGTCAGTAAAATGATCTCAGCAGAATGTTTGATCGCCAGAGATCTTTTCAGTGTATTATGCTTGAAGAAAAATAACAAGTTAATTGACTGATTGCTGGGTTAGAAGCTAATGTCAAATTAGCAATATTTCAGCTATATCAATACGAGAACAAGTTAATCAATTTTTAGAAATTGTAAGTAGAAGAAGTGACAATTAAATGAGAATGAAACAACTCTGGCATCTATGTTCGATTGCCATTGGAAGAATAGGAGAAATTGGTAGGGACGGGAAATTAAGTTTGATTAAATCAGTTTCAATACCACCAATGACGTCAATCGCATGCTATAAGCAGTTAACTGGTGTAATAATCGATTAATTTTAAAACTTGTAATATCACAAATTTGATTACAACTAAAGAGTGTCTCCCTTGTGCAAACCTGTCCTTAGATGATTATGGCTTTTTGTGCTCTATGAGCTATTGCAATTATAGCGATACCATTTTTTATTTGATCTGTGCTGAAGATACATTAATTGTAAAAATGGACATCTGCAGAAAAGTACAGGAATTTTGGTATTAATTTTACCACTGGGTTGATGATCTACTGGAATACTTCTAATCACTGATGGTATCCAGCAAACCAGTATTTTCTGGTAAGGACTTGGTACGGCAAAAAAACAAACTATTTTAGAAACTTGCAATATTTAATTTTTATACATTTAATTTTTATAAATTTGTATAAAACTAAAGAATGTATCCCTGTTCTAAGGCTATTTTTGTTTATATTTCTATCTTATTGGTTATTTTTATCAGTTATTATGCATCTTTGGGCTTATGGACTTTAAAGTGTTTTGATAAGATATGTACCGAAGAGTTCAACAGTAAACCATACAATAATAAAAATAAAAGAATATAAAGCTAATTATTTCATTGGCATATTGAGTCATAACAAAAATTACCGAATAGATATTGTGAAGAGTCAAAAAGACAAAGCAGGTGGAAAACCACCGGAAAAATTATCGACCAAAATGGTCCTGACTTAGTACAGGCATTTCAAAAGAAATGGTGGGTTTCTTTGGTATCTGGCACTTAACTTTTCCTTTTAACTTTCAAATAATTATCATTTTCTACAAAAAAAAAACAAAAAACAAAAACAAAACAAAAAACAAAAAAAAACAAACAAACAAACAAACAAAAACAAAAAAAAAACTGACAGTATGCAACAAATTTGTTTTACCTATAACATTCAGTTCAATAGGAATGCTTTCCGTTGATCCGAAACAGTTTTTTGCCAAACAAGTATACATTGCTTCGTCTCTATTGTCTACGTGTCTGATGAAAAGTCTGTTAACGTGGCTTTCAGCATTCAGAAGATATTTATTTTTATTTATTCTCTGATTCAAGTGTAAAGTAAAGTGCAGACATTTTGCCATATTCAGCATGTTTATGTTCCAGACCATACGCGTATTTGGACCGTACGCGTACGGTCCGGACCGTATGCGTATACTCGTATGGTCGGACCATACGCGTACGGTCGGACCGTATGAGTATACGCATACGGCCTTCTACGAGCTAGACCATACGCGTACATTTAGACCGTATAAGTACAAAGAGAATGACAGAAACTACCTGATTCTTTATTCAAACAAAGAAGTAAATTACAGTCAAAACTAATAGCCTAACTACCAGTAAAAACCGTATAAATTATTAGGTCTTTTTAAAAATAATAAATTACATTTATAACTGAAAAGAAATTATAGAAGCAGTGAAATAAAAAAAAAATGTTTTCACATTTTCACACAAATTTTAAAAGTTATACATAAACTTCAGTTATACATTAAGAAGTTTTGTTCGTGGGCAGGGGTATTCCTTTTTTTTTTTGGAACACAGTGTAAATTTCGTTGTTATATTTATTTAGCCGTGCCTTGCGAGATTTCGGAATTTGCACCTTTTTGGGGATGATTGGGAAAAATGTTGTGTTCTTTACTGGTGATATCAGAAGTCCAATGGACTTCTGGTGATATTCAATGATTTTTTTTTATAAAATTAATTTCATAGATAGATAGATAGCTTAATTCAGGTCAAATCATCAACATACAATTTGCATTCATATATTTAATACATACATACATCATTATACATACTATGATATAAATTGCATTTAAAACTTGCCATGAATGAATCTAGGCTGATGTTAAAATTCAATATTTAGCCATAAAAATTATAAAAAGTAGGTTGACATATAACCTAGGATAGCCAATTGAATTGATATTCCATTTGTTGTTCCGCCGTGCGCGGTCCCGGCTGAAGAATAGGCCCGCAGCATCCTCTGAGCTTGGAGTATGAGCCATCCTAACAGAGGACCCCGAGGGAACCCCGGGATATAGAAATAGGACCCAGTATCTCCGGCTTGCGGGGTGTGACCCCTCCTAAACGGAGGCTGACCCCGAGGGTCCCGGGATATAGAAATAGGACCCATTCCGTGGTTGTGCGGGATTAATAAATACACAACCCATCTTTCGAATGGGATGTAAACTCAGGTCCACGTGTTGGAAGAAATGCCACGCTTCCTGCACGTTAAAGAACCCTTGTAGCAAGCTCTTTTTGGGGTGGTCCGTAGGTGATCGGCTACAAGGCTAAATTCCCCGCCCTTGACGATTTCACCCTACTTTTCCAGTGGCAGTCAGAATTTCCCGTCCCATGGCCATTTCCATACCCCAAAGTGATTATTTATCAACAAACTTGTTCTCGTCTAGATATAGCTGAAATATTGCTGAGTAGACGTTAAACAATATTCAATCAATCAATCAATCCATTTGTTGTTTACGAAGCACTAGGTTTTTGGGGTTTTTTTATTATTTTATCTCAAATAACGTTCATTAGTAAGTTAATTTTATAAAGACAATTACAATAAAGTTAATTCTTGTTTTTCTCTTATATTCTTTAAAATAACGATTTTTCGAAAATCTTACTTGTTTCTAAACAAAAAAGCTAAATTCATTAAATAATATTATCACTTTTCTTATCTGTTGACAAATCAATAGATAAGAAAAGTGATTTTAAGTTTACACTGAAGCTGTGGCCATATTGCCCTGTCAAATCGATTTTGACGAAAAAAATGAAAAGAATCGACCATACACCGACGAATAGATTTGGTGCACACACGTGGGTGCACATATAGTTGTGCAAATTAGAAATTTTAAAGTTTATTAAGTTCCAGATAAGGCGTACTTTACAATGCCATAATTAGAAAATATTTGTGGAAATATTTGAAATTTTAGATTCAAGTTTGAAGTGTTGTGGCCATTTAGCCGTGAATTTTGTCCACATATTGGGCTATTTTCAAAATAAGCAATGTTGTCGAAAATCGTGTAAGGTGGTCCTTGGTACGTGTACTTTCTAGAAATATTTCATCAATATGTATTTCATCATACATTAGCAGTCGAACATTGCTGCAATGACCCTTTGTGTCCATTTAAGCTATTTTATAGTGCCTTCAAAATAGCAATTAGTTTAGTTTTGTTCTTGAATGCTATGCAGCGGATTTTAACAAAAACCTACAAAAATTGTCAAAATCTTCAAAACTTTCATCCAATAGTTGTCTTCCTAGTTATTGTGCCTTTCCTATGTGGAGGCAAGAAAGGTGCTATTTGACGTAAAAATATTCCTCTGGTAAACTTCCGGTAGCGTCGTCAACATAAACAAAATGGCACCTTCGGAAAGAACAAATGCTGCAGACTTCAAATTCATGAAAGTTCACGAACTGAAAGAATTTCTTATGAATCGCGGATTGATTGATTGATTAGTTAGAGTTTAACGTCCAATGAGCAATATTTCAGCTATATCAGGACGAGAACAAGTTAATCAATTCAAAACAAATTGTAAGTAAAAGAAGAAAGAAATAAAGGTGGCAGGGACAACCGGGGCAACGACTTTTGATTGCCACTGCAAAAGGGGAGAAATGGGTAGGGACAGGAAATTTAGCCTTCTATACGACACCCAGTGCGTCTGCTCTCTTTAGAGAAATATAGAAGGGGTCTTTATACTGCATGGAGCGTGGCGTTTCTCCACACAGTTTGGCTACAATGGTTCGCGGTCAGGCTTTCCGTATTATGACCTGACTACCCCGCAAAGACAGGGCATTCCCCTATCCACCACCTGGGGAATATCATGCAGTATATACAGGAAGTTTTATTTAGAAGACTGTGTGAGATTGCCGTTGAATTGGACCTGGAAGTAATAGATTCACACGATGACTACCATGATATGGATTTATCAAGAAGAACAATTGGAGAAAATATTGTGCTACCCGAAGTAACTAAAATAACAGACTGGGAAACCGACTTAAGAAATTTGCCGTTTATTGAATCATATGATATTCTAATTTACTTATTGCAAATTTGTGACTGGAGTGAGTCCCGGCTTTCCAACTACAAGTCGGGCAATGGTTACAGGTTATTCTTGGCTAACCATGTTCATGATGTTTTGATACACAAAGTTGAAACAACAGAATTTTTCTTTGTGAAATCATTGTGTGTACCGGAGACAAGACAGTCAGAAAAACCTTACAGTACTTGGATAATCATGAGATCAGATGGACATATAAAAAGTGGAGGATGCACATGTGTAGTATAAGTTGAAGGTTTCCCCCTTATTCCTTATCCACCTTCATCCCAATTAATTCCAGGGGTTGGGCGGTCTTTATTCTGGGGATAACTACGGTGTAACTATGACTGACAAACTCAAAAAAGGTTACCCTGGTCAAGAATTAATGTCTTAATTTTGGATACATTTGTCAGTTGTTAAAATGACCATCAAACTAAATTTACTGTAACTTTAGTGTTTTGTTATTTACTTTAGAATAGAGGACCCTATCTTTGTCTGACTAACCTTATCCTACATGTACCTAACCTTATCCTACATGTACATTTACCTAAAACAACCAAATTTATTAACCCTATTCCATAGCTTAACTCCACACGAAAGCCTTCTGTGGTAAATGTAAAATACAGCTACATGTATCAGGGTTGGCAAAAACCCGGGTTTTATGAGTATTGCCCAGCTCAGTGGGCATTACTGGGAAAACCCAGGTTGTCCAGGGTATTATTGGGCAATACTGGGCAATATGAAATGCCAGTATTTTGTTTTACAAGGTTAAAACATCATAAAGAGCTGTTTTATAGGTCTGTCAATTCCTATTACACATCAATCAAATAATTGTCTAGACACATTTGACAATTTTTATTTAAAAACTTCAAAAATCAATGTTGTAACATAAAATTGTTTGACAAAATATATGTTATAACCAAATGTTACAAAATTTAGTACAAGAGTCAAATTTTGTTTTCATAACAAGGAATAAAACAATTACATGATTTGTGTTTTTTTTTCTCAAAATTATAGGTACATGTAAGGTGGCTAATTAAACTGATTAGAAACTGTTAAACAATTATATGTTTGATTAACATTTCATAATTATAACCTTTTTGTGATTGTGCTTGCTATTTCCCCTTGGGATGTTTTTTAGAATTCAAAAATGTGATTAACAATTACACTTTACATGCACAATTTGTATTAAAGAAATCAATTTTAATATAAGGCCAAAAAAAACCCCAATTCTAACATGTTAAATATAAAGAAACTTACATACATTTATATATTTGTGATAAATATATGAAATCCTAACACAAAGTGCTTACAAAGGGGATCATAATCATGAAAATAATGAAATATTAAGCATATTTGGTAAAAAAAAAGGATAAATCATTGTCACTGAAGCATGCATTTGGTAATGATGGAAAGTGTGTAGTATAATGATTTTATCATAAGGATGTAATCAGAAAATGTGTATTTATTGACGATGGGACTTAACAAAAAATTTAAGGATATAATCAGATAATGTGTATTTATTCATTCAAACCACAATTCAAATAAAAATTTGGGCAAAGGTTCCCCTTAAAATCAATAAGGCCAATGTAAAAACTATGTTCCAGATGGTGGCCATCTTGGATGAAGTATGGACCTGCCAAATACATTTTTTGGATGGGACCAACTAAGGACCGTTGTGGCCTAGTTTGGTTCTAATTGGACCAGTAGTTTCTGAGAAGATCTTTGAATGTATATTCCATAGGGTCCAATGTTATAACTATGTTCCCCCTTCGCAGCCATCTTGGATGAGGTACGCACCTGCCGGATACCTTTTTGGAAGGGACCATCTAAGGACCATTGTGGCTTAGATTAGTTTGAATTGGACAGGTAGTTTCTGAGAAGAAAATATTTGAATGTCTTTTCCATAGGGTCCAATGTTAAAACTATGTTCCCAGCTGGCGGCCATCTTGGATTAGGTACGGACATGCCGGATACCTTTTTGGAAGGGGCCATCTAAGGACCATTGTGACCAAGTTTGGTCCCAGTTTGCCCAGTGGTTTCAGAGAAGAAGCTCTTTAAATGAAAAGTATTCCCAAATTTGTAGCAAAAAACCTAGCCTTTACTCTTAATAAATCACCAGATATAGCAACATTTTGATTTCATACAGTTTTAAACCATTTTAACAATGCTTCCTCAATTTCAGGAAGTTTAGCAGTTCTACATTTTTTTCTCTGTGCACCCATCTCACCAGAAAGATATTTTGTTTTTATGTCTTCACTTTTTTTTACCATGTCGGAAGAAGAGACATTGGAATGCCAAAATCAGCAGCAATTTGCTTTTTAGACTTACCACCACGTTCAACTGTCATAATTGCGTCATACTTGGTTTCATTAGACTTAGCATCTAACTTTCTTTTAATACCTTTACCTGCTACTGCCGAACCAGCTATCCCCCCGGGTTTTACCCCGGGTCCTTCACTGGTTTGATCAGCATTTGTAATATTGGCTATCCCCCCGAGACTAGGCCCGGGTCCTTCACCAAGATCACGTGTAACAGTATCATCAGAAGACATTCTGAAAGGCATACCAAAAGCCATATTGATACCATTTTTATGTGAAATCTCATTAATTTTCTCAAATAAAGTAAAAACATTAAATCCTTTGCTTTCACAGAAACGCCGAAAATGTTCAAGATCCGCTTGGCCAATTGCTATTCATCCACAAGCGTATATGTTTGTTTAAAATTGTAATTAACAAAACATCATCAAGATTTTAATATCAACAATCTTATTTTAACGACCCATAGAGTTCGGATAACGGTAATTATTTTAAACACACCCAAGCGTAGGCATCTTGTCAAAAACACAAACGCCGACAATGGTCTTTGATTATTAAATAAAAGAAATCTAATTGCACTAATAAAATACATTTGTATTTCATAGTTTTATTAATTATAGAAATACAGGTAACAAGTCATCAAATCACAATCATCATCGAAAGGTGTAATAAACTAATTAATGGTGACACAGGGCCCCGACAGGTAAAATGATTTGACACTTTGACACGTCGTAATTAGTTCGAGATAACCATTGACTTTTACAAGGAAATTCATTGTAGGGACTAAATTTTACTTCGAGAAATCCGAAAGTTCGACTCATCCAGTTTCGACTAAAAAGAAGTAAAATAACATAGACAAATAGGCATTTTTTCCCGGACTTCGACAAAATTTCGACTTAACCGAAATTTCGAGTCATCCGAGTTCGAGACAACGAGAGTCGACTGTATAACAATAATACTATATAAAGTTGTATAAACGTGAATATATATGAATGCGACAAGTTCTATGCATTTTAAATAAATTTCAGTTTGAATAAACATCGCAAAAATGTTAATCCGACCCACTGCTATGTGTACACGTGTCGGAAGGTGCTCAGGTAATGTCTAATGCATAGACATAGCGGGTCTCCACATAACACAATATACAACCATGTCATCTGACTCAATTTGCATAGTGCAACGTTTGAAACAAATCATATCAAAACAGGCGTATTAATGGCTGGATAGGGTATCATGTATGCACTATGAAAGATTCTGTCAATCTGAACTTAACATCAGAACGAGGAAAATCAACAAAAAATCCTTTTCTGTCTAAAATGAAAATGATACTTTTGACATTTCTGTCAAAGGGACTTCTTTAATTCATCTCTATTATTTATAACGTATTATCTCCTTTTAATTGTGATATTTTCTCCTTTGCTTAATAAGTAACTCCTTGTTTTCAGATCCGTGCATGTGATTGAATTGTTGACTATATAAAGAGAAATTAACTGTTATTTATAAGAAAGAGAAATAATGTGAGAAATAAATATGTAAAGGTTATATTGGTTTTTTATTCACAAAGGATTAAAGCGTTTAAGGCAAAGACTTCATAACAGGATTGGTTAACGTTTTAGTGTCCAAACGTGTTATAAACTAATCAATAAAAGAAATGTACAGTTACTATGATCCTCAATTTATTTTCTCTAACCGGGGTGATAAGACTAGAATTATTGTCGTATTCGTTAGAGAAGACCAACTTAAATTCGTACCTTGCATATTTGTTATGACAAATTTTAGCTGTTGCTAATGACAGACTTTTTCGAAACAGTAGTCAATAAGATTTTGGGGATTTCAACATTGGCGGTGGCGGTGTCAATGGCGATTGGAAATGAATTTTCATTATTTTTTTTTAAATCAATACATTATTGGTAACAGATCCATACACAAAAAAAAATACGCATGAAAAAATAAGTTCAAAGTCGAATTCAGGAGTTTTGACGTTTTTCAGTTTGACGTCATGACTTCAACCGTTATCTGAATTTTTTGGTATTCGATGCATGTCGGAAGACCCTGTGATGAATTAATCACCAATTAAACTCTCCTTTCAAATGCTTAGGTCACACTAGAACAAATACTAAAAGTGGTCAAAACTTCCAGATCTTCTGTTTTTTCGAAAATTCGTTTAAGTAACGACTATGTCGAAATTGGAAATCGTTTGTAATCATTTGATGTGTCAATGTTGTTCTTGATTGACAAATATATCCTTTCGACCTTCTGCACATGCTCATTTATGTCTCGATTATATCCATCGCAAGTTGTCTGAATTTTGACGGGATGTGTTCTTTTCAAGAGTGCAATTACAATCGAGTATTGCTAAAGAGGACAATAAATTAAAGAGAACCACATAATATGCTTTTATTTCAAATTATATTCCATCAAAAGGCGAGTGGACGTTTCTTTTGTTTTGTGTTATCTCATGCCAGATAGACAATAACACTTTCCATGAAAGTTGGTAATTGGTTTGTATGCTTTAAAATATTTTCAGAAAATAGGCTTCCCAAACGCTCGGATCGTCTCCCCTTCTGGATTTCTCAATGAATTATTTTATTTTCCTTGTTCATGACGTCTTGTTACGCACCATTGCATATGTGTTCTTTTTTTATGGTTCGGAACAGTAATAATACACCACTTGCTTGCTATCGGAGAGGATTCAAATATCCATGTATCATATTTTATTTATTAATTGTCGAATCGTCAATAGATTGTTTTTTATCAAATATAGCAGGGTAGTTCCACACTTTTTTTCAAATACCACTACAAAGCTCATACCTATAACACGGCATCGTATTTAAAAAATTACGCATTTAATTCATTTTGTGGTAATAACTTGAGTAAGCATTTTACTGGTAGCTACTTAAAACCCAGTGTAAATTTGATAAAATTGCTGGACTATAAGATGATTGTATATTATTACCTTTGTGACCTATTCTACAAATATAGGAGGTATGCCCGGTATGTTCCTATTAGCAACTAGACATAACAGAGTCGTTACTCTGATACTTTGCTACTTGCATAAGGGTCAATTTATGAATACATATATTTCTAGATCCTTACCTTTCACTGTGTCCTCATGGCCCCGATGACCGCCGTGCGCGGTCCCGGCTTATGAATAGGCCCGCAGCATCCTCTGAGCTTGGAGTATGAGTCTTCCTAACAGAGGAACCCGAGGGAACCCCGGGATATAGAAATAGGACCTAGTATCTCCGGCTTGCGGGGTGTGACCCTCCTAAACGGGGGCTGACCCCGAGGGTTCCGGGATATAGAAATAGGACCCATTCCGTGGTTGTACGGGATTAATAAATACACAACCCATCTTTCGGATGGGATGTAAACTCAGGTCCACGTGTTGGAAGAAATGCCACGATTCCCCTTCTATTATCTCAATTGGACTAACACGGTGCATCGAGAATGGCGATTTATCAAACGGACCTACTATAAATTCATTTCGTAATTCCGATTCGATAAGCAGAGAAACATAGTTTGGATATTTCTTTATTGATAACGAATTTTTGCATTCATATACAGAGTCGGGCAAGCGAGACAACCCGATAGAAAAACCATTAGTAAAGCCATCAATAACAAAGTCAATGATTTCTTTATCCCGATGATAGCGTAATCCAAAAGTCAAACTTGAAACATTTACTGGGGTGGTCGAATGCAAATCAATGTTACTTACTTTTTGTCATTTCGATGACGAAGATTTGTTTGCTTTTGGTTGTGAATCGGTTGACTTGTCGAGAGTTTTGCTATTAAATTGATAAATTTTAACATGTGCATAACGGCACATGCTGCCTCTTAAGCATTGAGAAAAAGGTTACATTTTCTTTGCCTTTTTAGAATAATTTCGTCGGTCGTATCTGTCGGTATCATTCTGCTTACCGGTAATTGCATTGGCGACTGAAGCAGGCGTCGACTCTCTTTGATCAGAAGATCTATTTTGATAGACTAGGGGCATTTGCGCTGTTGTCAGATCTAGACACATATCGGAAAAATGAAGTGAGCTGCCGCAAGTAGAACAGGTTTTAATCGGTTTGTCATGGGAAATTGAAATATAAACTATAATTAATGCCTTAATTCACATTAACAAAGCTTCAAGAGATACTGACCAATTTTGTATGACTATCTGATGATTGGAGAAAATAACAGCTCTCTAAGAGCCTGGATCAATTGAATATGGAACCCAGTGGGGGTAAACCCAGAGCCTAGTGTTGGCGCCTGGAGCCCTAGTCTTGGAATCTGGAGTGTTGAAGCCCGGAGCCGTAGTATCGGAATCTGAAGTGTTGGAGCCCGGAACCCCACATTTACTAAGAATGGAACAAAGAGCCAAGAGCTCATGTTATTCCTAAAATTTACCTTAGTGTAACTCGTGAACAACTCAATTTTTTCTTTCAAATTTATGAGACAGATTTTATAACCGCTGTTTATGAAAGCGATGACATTTATTATCATCGTTGTTTTTTTTTCCATAAACGTGTTTTTTTTTTCAGTTTCTGGTATGTAGGAAAACATAATTTGTGCTTGAATTTCACTAACTTACCTTTTCAAACTATTGTAAATACCGCCCGAACACGATTTCAATTAAAAAATTTGATATAATTTACAACTTCCCCATCTCCTCCGACAAATGTTTATAAAGCAATTCACAGTGTTTGTGTATATGTTATTTCTTACAATATTCATATTTGTTAATATGTCCTATTTTTTAAATACACCATTTAGTGATAAGATGGTCCACTTGTTGTCATTTGTCTCACAAATTAGTAAATGTATACTCACACGAGTGTGGAATGTTGTTTATTTTCTAACATTTAGACTGGTAACAAATATTAAGAGAAAATATAATAAAAGTGCCATTTTTTTACATTACGTCATTTAAAGTAATATCGTCCTCCGCTTCGTTAGTACCAATATATAATTATAGACCCTATTGAGGGAGATTGCCAGATTTGTCAACCTGAAGGGTTGTTTTCCCGAGCTGTTTACCCTGGGTTGTTAAATCTGGATGCCCCCCTCAATAGGGGGCCATAATTGTTTTATTATTTTTTTCCATACCAGATCAAGAAGACACATCACATCCAACTACCTAATGTAAAAAAATACCAACTGCCACAATAAAAAGAATTTCCAAAAGCACCAACACAACTTTGCAACTGACTATTCTGAATCTGATGTCTAGATGAACAAATGCAACAATAAAAGTGATTGTATGTTTTTTTGTTGTATATTGCCAACAAATATATCTCATATACAGGTACTTCATGCCAAATCGACTCAAGCCATGACAACAACAATCTTGGTACATGTTTTTGAAGATCAAACAAAGAAATATGCATGTTATTGTAATGCACTGATCAGAAGGGTGAAGAGGAGATATTTAAAATAAATAATGCACATTTTTACTTGCTGTAATTTATAAAAAAAACCTGAAATTAAAATGTAAAAAGAATTTGTCTGCAATCAAAATGTCAATGAACTTGAATTAACTATAGAAGCAAAGATTTTTAAAAACAAACTGTACCCATATTGAAAGTGTAAATTTTAAATTTTACATGTTTTTTTTTTCATTTGACATAATTTACATTGAAATTAACCACACATCCTGTAATACTAGTATATGGCATGATTCCCAGGGTTTTATCGTTGTTTATATCCAACACTGTAATACTTGTGGCTCGAATTGAGTGATTATTAAATTCCTGTTGAAGACAAACTCTTTTACAAATAGTTTTCATTATCCTCGACAATGTATTTTCCATAAAAACTTTATTTGTATACCAGCATGTTGAAGAATCTTCAAATGAATCAACAGGTCGTTGCCATAACTATTCATTAGATGGATGCAGTCGGCCTAAATAATCTTTGAATGACTGTACTTGACATTATTGATGACCTAAAAAATAAAAGTGAAACACGGTGTTACATAGAAGAGCTAATCATATCAGTATGCATAGGCATTAACAATGAAGGGATATGGAGTAAATGTAAATGAGACAATATCTCTACAAATACATGGTTAAACCAAGCAATGGAACAACGCTTTTATTGTTGTTCTTCATCTACAATGTACAATAAAAAATGAAATGAACATGTATGGATTATACATTTATGATAGGAACAAAAGTAATTTCTGAAGAGTTAATCAATGTGTAAACTTGAAGGGTTCTTCATGTACTTTTTACTCATATTTTGTCTATTTTCTTTAATAACCATGATCATGCATAGAAAATAAAGGCTAAAAATGCAGGTTTAAAAAGAGAGATGGTTTTCAAATTGGAACAAACAGAATATTATGAATATATTGCAATTTCAGTTTTATTCAGTTTTCTGCCATATTATTCATCATTGCTAGAATTTCATGAAAAGTTCGAAACAGGTATGAAGAATACTGTTTATCCTTTCTAACAAAAACTTTTTCATTGTTTCACAACACTGTGGCAATGTGGACATGAAAGGTGCCATGCATGAAGTAGAAATAGCTTACTCTTTCTGAGTACATGAATTATATTCTGGTTTTCTTACATGTAACATTTCTAAAATTCTTTGTCTTCTGTGTTAATATCGTACTTTCCTTTTGCAAGAGAACTGATTTGTAGCTAATGCATCTAGGCATGACTTATATAATTGAAGTAAAATTAATCGGTAATGTTGGTGATAAAGAATTCAATTACTCGGAATCATTTTATAAACAAGTTTTAAAAAAGAATCAAGGAAACTGCATGTCAAAGGGAAAAAAATGGTGCTTTGGTATAAAGTATTTATTTGACCACTATGTGTCTGTGTGTGTGTAAATTATTGTCTCTTTCATCTGTGTAAAGCACCGATCATCTATCTCTGTAAAGCATCAGTCATCTAACTTTCAGCCTCTGAAAAAAAGTACAATTACATTTTTTAAGCATATGGTGCTTAAATACAAAGCAAGGCTACAGTTTATATATTTTTTGTTTTATTAAAAATTTCAGTCAGTGGTATTTTTCGATATTTCCGTTTGCCCATTAATACGCTCCACAAAAATATAGCACAGCATATAAAGATGTCGTTAACATAGATCATACAGTTTTTTAACGTACAAAGTTGGAATTTTAAGGAATAAACACTGATTTTTAGGAAATTATGTTTGAACAAACTCCGGCAGATCACTAACAAACTTTACATAAACATTGGACTTCATTCAGTTTGTGAGTGAGTTGCCTGAGTTTATCCATACATAATTTCCTAAAAATGACTGTTAATACTAAGATTTCAGAAGTGCAAGTGAAACCAATTTTTAATTTGAACACCTCGGGCGGTCAGTATTTTCCTTTTAGCCAATAAATTTCACAGAATTGTAGGTCTATGCACTATGGCCATGGTCACTTTTCAATACCAGTTCCTCATCAACTTTTTAAAAGTCAGTAAATGAAAAATTGTTAAAGTCCATTCTTCTTTTCGCTTTACCAACAGCAGAACTTAGGTTCAGGATTGTTGGACCAATCTTACAGTTTTACAACTCAGTTGTTGCTATCAAACTGTAAAATTGGGTCGACAATTAGAAAAATTGATACTCACCTCTGGATATCTTATAAAACCTTATTGTAGATGCAATAAAGAAAACTGCCTTTGTATTGCATAAATCTTTTCTCCTTAATTTTACTTATGGACATATTCTTCAATTTTTTTTTCATCTTTGATATGAATGGAGATTTAATCTAAAATGTCATTTATAGCACATTAGTTATTTGTTACCACTGGGTCGATGCCACTGCTGGTGGACTGTTAATCCCCGAGGGTATTTACAAGCCCAGTAGTCAGTACTTCGGTGCTGACCCGAAAGCCGATTCTATTTGGAACATTGCAATATTTTAGTAATTTTTTTGAAAACTAAGGAGTATATCCCTCATGCAAAGCTCTGTTCTTAGCTGATTTTGGCTTTACATT
This sequence comes from Modiolus philippinarum, assembly GCA_002080025.1. Classification (NCBI taxonomy): domain Eukaryota; kingdom Metazoa; phylum Mollusca; class Bivalvia; order Mytilida; family Modiolidae; genus Modiolus; species Modiolus philippinarum. Next base: position 38,394 of record MJUU01059815.1, on the reverse strand, counting down.
TAGATCATCCTCTCTCAGTTTTTAACATCTTTGAGTTTATGGTCTTCCAAACGTTTAGATTTTATCTGCACTGAAGAGACATAATTGTCGAAATGCGCATATGCAGAATTTAAATTCACAGTAACTTCGGTATTTAGTTATTTTATAGTTTTGTATCTGAAATTTTATGATGAAGATCATTTTTGGGAGGAAATGTGAAAGTACTAATTTACTTAGGGGAAATAATTATATCACATTATTAATCTCCCTTGGTATTTTTTCATTTTTCCAACAAAAAAAAAAGCAATAATAAAAATGTAATTGAATAACCATTTTAATAAAAATATATAACAGACCATAAAATTTATTGGAAAATAAAGATTATACTTTAAAACTTTTAACCGTTTGTTTGCAATTCTTGGAAAATGAACTGCCCAATGTAATAAACTATTTATATATTATTCAATTACCTCAAGCTGTATTCACACACCAAACATAAATACACGAAGATTTCCTGCGGCAAGAATCAACTTTCCAAATTGTGAAACAAATTTTATAGTTTGATTGCATTTCTTAGATTGTAAAATTGAAAAATTGGTTCGGCAATCTTAAACTTGTTTTTTTAATTGTATAATCAACTTGGAAAATTGTCTCCATCTTTTTTAGAAACAGATGGTAGCAATTTTTAAAATTGATTAAGAAAAGGAATTGAAAAAAGATCAAGGTTACAATATTTCGCCTATATGTAACTGATTTCTAAAGTAAAATGATGTTTTTCAGTTTTTGATAAAGACAGTAATACTTAAATGATAGGAGCACTTTTTGATAGAGTATTCTATGTCAAAAGGGATTCGTTAAAATTGAATCTGACCAAACTACTGAATCATTATGGAATATCAAGTTTGAAGCAAACCTACATATAATTTCATACAAGCTGCCATTTAAAATGGCAAATGTCAGCTTTTTTCTGACATAACTGAAGTTGTATATTGCATTTTCTTCTTGAAATATTTAACCATATTTGCCAAAAATATATAAAATGTTCATTGCATGCAACCTGTTGGATTCCAATCTAAAATGTCTGAAAAGGAAAAAAAGAGATGATGGATAGGTACCAAATTTACAATATTTCTTCAACACCTTATCAGGGATATTTATGCAAACTCTGGTTTTAATCTTTTTAGCGGTTCCCAAAAGAAGATTTGTGCTTGTATCCCCCATAGGGTCGTATTTTAAACTAAGTCCTCCACTCAAATTCAACAACCAATCATCAATATCTATCTATCCTTTCAGAAGTTTTCTAGAAGAGATTTTTGCATGCATTTCCAAATTAATCCTAGGTATATTAAATGAAGTCCCTTCTGGCAGACATCTTGGATAAGAACATTTCATAAGTAAGAACATTTCATAAGTATCATGACCCCGAGGGAACCCCGGGATATAGAAATAGGACCTAGTATCTCCGGCTTGCGGGGTATGACCCCTCCTAAACGGAGGCTGACCCCGAGGGTCCCGGGATATAGAAATAGGACCCATTCCGTGGTTGTGCGGGATTAATAAATACACAACACATCTTTCGGATGGGATGTAAACTCAGGTCCACGTGTTGGAAGAAATGCCACGCTTCCTGTACGTTAAAGAACCCTTGTAGCAAGCTCTTTTTGGGGTGGTCCGTAGGTGATCGGCTACAAGGCTAAATTCCCCGCCCTTGACGATTTCACCCTACTTTTCCAGTGGCAGTCAGAATTTCCCGTCCCATGGCCCTTTCCATACCCCAAAGATTTATTTATTAACAAACTTGTTCTCGTCTTGATATAGCTTAAATATTGCTGAGTAGACGTTAAACAACATTCAATCAATCAATCAATCATAAGTATCATGTATTGAACATCTAAGCAATGTCTTGACATACATGTTATATTCGGTTTCAATCCATTCATTTATTCTCTAAAAGAAGCCGTGGTAACAAAATCACAATTTTTAAACACTTTTGATTGAAAAGTTATAGCACTTCTACCAGAATATAAAGTTATTCGGGCTTCACAGGGGATACGGGTTCATATTTTCTGTCTGAAAACACAGACAGGGAATATGAACCCGTATCCCCTGTGAAGGTTCCCGAATAACATTTAATATTCAATGACAGGAGATATATTTCTACCTTCATTTGATGATATGTTGTCTGCTGAAATGAGAAACACGGTAACATAAGAAACAGCCAGGAGGGGATTGGAGTGATCTGTAGAAGTGTGCTAGAATAGAATAATAAATGAACATTTCACGTTAAAAGTGTAATAAATAGCAAATGGTACAGTTTGAGGGCGTTTCAGATTAATAAACAACAAGATACCAAGGTTACAAAATTTAGTTTATGCATTTCATGGCCATTTAAACAACTTGTGTCCGTTCAGTGCAGATCAAATCAAAATATTTGGGAGACCATAAAAACGTGAAAATATCTGATGAAACAGAAATAACATGAATAACCAAATGATCTAAAAGTAAGCCGCAATCAGCAAAGGACAGAGCTATGCAACAGGGAGATACTCCTTAGTTATGAGTCGCTAACAAGTGAAATTTTGGGAGGGGGTACCATTGACAAGCCTAAAAGAACTTTTTAATAACTTTGGCACATTAGAAATATCGAAAAATCGAGACTTATTCTCATCCAAGTCTTGGTATACAGTTCATGTAATTTTTCTGCTTACCTCCTATTTTAAAAAGGGTTTTTTACACAAACAGGTCAGCCAATAGAAAAAAATTTATATTTGGGGTATAAATATGGGACATTATATTTGTACCACTTACATAATTACCAATCCAACAATATGAAGGTACCACTTTAAATGTTTTTATTTTACATTTGGATCTTTTGAAGACTCGTGTTCAGTTTCCTTGTCATCTTGATCTGTCTGTATCTGGCACTAGTATCAACATGTGTACTAAGATCTAGTTTCAAGAAGGGTCTATCTCTGTAAGATTTAGGAAGGCTTTCCCAAGAGACATCATTATCCTCTGCTGTAATAATTAACAGGATATACTTGCAGGGGTCATGGTGCCTTCTCCAATCATTGCACTGACAACTAGGTTGACCCACAGGGCCTTGTTACTAATTATAAAATTTTACTATCCATGCATATACACTAACAAGGGCGGACATCTTATTTACACCCGCTCGCTTCAACACCTATTTATCTCTGTAAATTGCCGATACTATATACAAAACACGCCCTTGTTCACTTCCAAAGACATCAATCTCGTCATGCAATATCATAATCCCCTTTACGTTACCTTTCGTTAACAGGGAGACGTCATTTTTGTTGAGAAATAACGAGAATTGTCAACTCCATTGACCACAAAACGAAAGCAGACATTCGGGACTCTCGGGTTTTTGGTATCGCGTACGGTAACTCATGGCGGGTTCAGAAAGAACTGAAATCGGCGGGAAATTTGAAATGAAAAATAGAAAAAACGGTTCTGAAAAGCAATAAAACATTGGAATTCGATGCAGACCAGAATGAATGACATTATTGTGTTCAGGGACATATTTGATGTTATCAGAATGACTGTCAATGTTACCATGAACAGATAAATTTGATGCAGACCAGATCAAATGACAATATATACAGAAAATATGTGGCAAACCAGAATAAATGAAAATTTCACTAGATACAGATAATATTCTCCACCAAAATGAATGATAATTTTAGTGTCTTGGTAAGTTTATATGAACCGTCTTATTTAAAATTAATGACCATTAAACTAGAAATATTAGCCTGCCCTGTGAGCCTTCTAATGGGTTTGCTGATCACCAGATTATTTCTGGAGCACCTGATTATTTGGGGATCTTTGGTGATTATTTGTTAAACGTGTGAAAAACTAGCTATATCACCTCTCCTTGAATATTTGATTTATCATTTCCAGATTTTTTTCCAAAATTTAATAAAATTACCTTATTTTTTAGTACTGAATATTTACATGTGTAAAGAGCAATGATTAATTGATTAATTACGCCCAGGCACCTCAAATATGTATTGCTGTGAAATATGTGCAACAGTGTAAAGAAAACAACCATAGAAAAAATATCACGGTACACTGTATCAGGTATCACTTGCTTATGCATAAGGTTTGGGCCATTTGATTTTTTTTTTGGGGGGGGGGGGGACCAGGGCCATTTTATTTCAGTCCAACCCAGATGCTGGCAAGAGATTATATTTTTTTTGGCAGTAATTGTACCCAGAAAATGTATGGCTATGAAATGCCCCCCCCCCCCCCCCACCCTTCTGAGGATAAAAGCCTTTAATTAAAATAATTGTAAAACATATTTGGTGAAAGGTCATAGATGACAACAACAGACTGTTACCAACCACAAAAAGGGCACTAAATTATTAGGACTAAAAAAAAGAAATAAATGCAAAAGGAGGCCATAATGAAATTTTAAACTCAAAGTGCAAGGAAATTTCATGCAATAAACCTAGAAAAAGAAAACCAAGGTGATACATCATTAGTATTGGACACAGTTGCGAATCATTGAAATCATTATCACAGTCAAACATGATATGCGGCTGTTGAAAAAGTCATTATTGAGGCTTGTTTAGGGGGGTCCCAATATCCCATATCCCAGTATGTCTGGACGAAAATATCCCTTTGAAAATTGAAGATATCCCATTCATTATTGAAATATCCCGTTTTCAGTCAAAATATCCCATATCCCAGTACTTTTTGTCTCAAATGTCCCATATCCCATTAACAAAAGTGTTAAATATCCCGTATCCCAATATACCCTAAACAAGCCTCATTATTACTGTAATCAACATTATAGATAGTGTTACAATGATAATTTCTTTATCGGAATCGCATCTATTGTTTTGACTATGATAATGAGTGCATCGATTTGCACTTGGCTGATAGTGAACAGGTATAAACAAATATCACCCATGTTATCACCCATGGATAAGTTCCTATTATGTTGATTTTTATAATATTTAAGATTATAAAAAATCAACATACCACAAAGACAGGAATATTGACATCAAAATATAAAATATCACACACTCTGTGACACTTGTCAAGAAAAGGCCAACAGGAACAACATTTTGGAAATTATGTTTATTCCATATTCTTTAGACTAAGACTTGAAGTATTGATAAAAAAAAAATACAGTCCATTGTCCCCAGTCAAAATGAACAAACTAGTAAAAAACTATGGAAAAGGTGGAATTTGACAAATTAATCCCCTGTATAAAGCTGTGTACAATGTACATCGATCTATAACATAGTTTACAGGGTAGCATATCAAAAGTTCAGTGAAGGGTAAAAGAAATCATCCAAAATGTTTTTCCATGACCCCTCCCCTCCATAAACTTACCTCAGGTACTATTGATTGAACAAACTGAATAAGTTTTAGATTTTATATTTCATATTAACTTCAAAGATGAACAATACTACATGCCTCCCTTAAGTTTTCTTATAAAAGAATTACCCTGTCTGTCTGTCCCTTTAATCCACAATTTTTTTAACTACATTTCCTCCTAACTCACTTTAATGGTTTAATGTTTACATGAAGGCATGACACTATATACAGATGTGCTTTAATGAATACTTTTATTGTGAGACACCAAAGAAGGAAGATAATTTGACTGTTGTTTTGCATTGAAATTGTGGCTGCAAATATGACATTTTAATCACAACTTCTGTCAAGCCATCGTATGCTTTTGATCAAAGTTAATATATATGAAGGACACTGTGACATGCACAACATCAGGAAGGGGAGATAATTTAACCTCATTTATTCAAACTCAATTTGTAATCAAATAGTAGTGAAATTTTTGTACAGGCAATGTGATTGTATAGTAGATGGCTAAATTTAAAAGTTTATCTCACAGTTTCGATGTACAATACTTTTCATTATTAAAGGACATTTTTAGATTATTATAAAATTGTTCAGGGGTTCAAGTTCATGGATTGACATATCATTGGAATAATTACAACTTCTCCCTTTTGTGAATTAATGTAAATAAATAAATGAACAATTACTCAATAATGAATAGCTATGGTGACATGTTTTCCATTTCATCTTTGCAAGTATTGCAAAACCACTCATCAGGAAGTTCATCTAAATTTTCAACATGAATGTTATCTGCATGATACCAAGTATCACATCCGTCACAACCGACTACATTTACAGAGCATTCCAAGGCGCACACACCACATGGATATTTGCAAGGTGTTGATTTTTTACTTTATTTCACACTTTTTCCTTTTTTTTTTAATTGCCTTCCTTTTAATACTCTTTTAAGGTTGGCCTTTTTGTTTTGCTTCCTGTACAGACTCTGTATGAGTAGAAGTAACACTTTCACTTGGTCCCTGTGTAGCAATCTCTTCTTCATTATCATCACAGCCTTTACTAAATGCATCCACATTAGGAATATCTGAGCAATTCAAAATAACTGGCTTCAGACCTTCAATAATTTGATTTTTATTTTTGTTGGCTTTAACAGAATAACAATAAGCTGCACATAACATTAATAAGTCTGCTTTTGTGAATGTATTTAAAATTGATGTGTCTTCATCAAGCAATTCTGATTGTAAGCGTTTATGTGATACAATTTTGTTCAGTGAGTTATCTTCTCCTATGGATTTACAGTTTTAGCTTTAATCCCCTTATCCCTCATTCGTATTTGCTTTCTATGTGCCTCAGTTCTCTTAGCTTTAACTTCCTGGAGGTATGTCTTTCTAAGTTGGGCAAGGCTCATTGCACTATATTTGTCCAAAATCTCTCCTAAGAGTGACTTGCCTACATTACGGTCCAACGGTGGTGAAAATAATTTCTCCCATGCATCAAATACTGAGGTATCATTGTCCAATTTTGTTCTTAGAAAATTTGAAAATTTTGAACCGTACATGTTTAAATTATCTAGTGTCTCTATCTTTCTTATTTTTTGGTCAAGTGTGAGAAAGAAGTTGTATGCTTTATCAGAAATATTTGTAAGTCCTTTTCGAATGTTTTGCTTCCTGACAGTTTCGTGCAATGATGCTTTGTCAACGGAATGTTCCAATAAGAAGCTTTCAGACTCCTGTATTTCTTGTAATGCATTTATGTCAACCCTCAAGGTCCTGAGAACTTCAAGCTTATTGTGTTTATATAATAATTTACTTATTTGTTGCTTTTTCCTTTTACTTACTTGCGATATGCACCAACCACCAATAAATCTGATTTTACCTCTTCCAGCATCAGATTCTATAAAAGAAACAGGTCTTTGCATTCCTGTTTCCTCTGCAACCTTCTTCCTTACAGGATCTGCTGCACACTCCATTACTAACTGTCTGATCTTACCAGCTAATCTGAACACTACATTCTTCTGAACCACTGGTTCTCCTCCAAGTACAGAACCTAGCTGTTTCAATTTATTTCCAGTCATTATTACATTTACCTCTTTGTAAAACTCACTGTCTTTATGACTGGGACCGGAAGTGCAAGTTTAGCAATTGCTCCAAGAAAACCTCCGTTTTGTGACTGCTTCGACATTTGTGTCTTGCTAATATTAAGGTCTGTACCAGTACCAGAGGCCTTTGCTTTCTGTATTTTATTTATTTGTGTTTGTGTTAGCGCTAGCGGCATATCACCTGTTAATTGGTTGTTTGTTAGTCTTAATGTTAGACAAGATGTGTTTTTGTATGCTTTAGCTAAATTCTTTCTCTGACCTTCGGATAAACCAAGACTATAGTTAACATATTTACTACCTCCGGTACTTATTTTTTTATTAAGTCTATATAATTATTATATCGTTTCCGACCGTGTCTAAAATTATATCTTCTTCGTTCAGTACAAGGGCAAAGATCTGATATGCAGCGGCTGGAGCCTGATTCAGTCTGTAATGTAACGTCAAAGATGTGTTGTCCAATCTCACCGATTCGTCTGCGTAAGTCAAATCAAAATAGATAAATCCATACAAGGAACCGAAGTTGCTAAGGGTAAGCATGTTCCCGGTGTCATAGTCGTTGCATGCGTTAGGCTTAAAATTACAGGCATCTCTGAAGATTCTGCTGATTTGATTCGAACTATATCCTGTTTCCGGGTAAAACGTGCCGGCGCCAACCTCTAATCT
>MJUU01059814.1:3341-16094 GCA_002080025.1 Modiolus philippinarum | reverse complement strand
GGGGTCACCATATGGTCTTCAACACAGTGAGAACCTCACACCATATAGTAGGGTACACTCTTTGCAACGGCCCCTGACTGGACGCTACGGGTGCAGAAGTCAGAACCTCTGGCTCAAATGAAAGGTCTTGCATGTACTTACCTGCAACCTAATGGTCGTTTTGGCGAACTTTCAATAAAGGTCCAGCCGATACGTGTCAAATTTGTTTTCACTGTTTACAAACCTCATCGGATACCGTCTTTGAAACGGTCCCTGACAGCGCCCTATGGGAGCAGATGTCAGAACCTATGGCTCATATGAAAGGTCTTGCATGTACCTACTTGTTGCTTTAGGGTCGTTTTAGCGAACTCTCTGTGAAGGTCAAACTCACATTCATCACGTTTGTCCAATTTCCCGATCTCGCACTTACCTAGGGTACACTTTTTGTAACGGCTCCTGGTTGACCCTAACGGGTGCAGGGATCAGACTGTATGGCTCATACGAAAGATGCATGTAGCTTCCTGCAGCCTAATGGTCGATTTGGCGAACTTTCAATAAAGGTCCAGCCGATACATGTCAAATTTGTTTTCACTGTTTACAAACCTTTATCGGATACCGTCTTTGAAACGGTCCCTGACAGCGCCCTACGGAAGCAGGTGTCAAAACCTATGGCTCATATGAAAGGTTTTGCATGTACCTACTTGCAGCTAAAGGGTTGTTTTGGCGACCTCTCTGTTAAGGTCCAACTCACATTTATCAAGTTGGTTTAATTTCGAACTAGCACTCCCTTAGGGTATACTCTTTGAAACCAGTGCCTGAACACTACAGGTGCAGGGGTCAGATTGTATGGCTCAAATGAAAGTTGTTGCATGTATCTAATTGCATCCTAAGGGTCGTTTTGGCGAACTTTCTATAAAGGTCAGGCCGACACGTGTCAATTTGGTTTTCACTGTTTACAGACCTTTATCGGGTACCCTCTTTGAAACGGCCCCTGACTGGGCTCTACGGGTGCAGGGGTCAGAACCTTTGGCTCAAATGAAAGGTCTTGCATGTACCTACCTTAAGCTTTAGGGTAGTTTTGACGAACTCTCTATAAAGGTCCAGCCGATACGTGTCAAGTTGGTTTTCAGCGTATTCAAATCTTTACAGGGTTCCCTCTTTGAGACGATCCCTGACCGGGCCCTACGGGTACAGGATACAGAAACTATGGCTCATATGAAAGGTATTGCATGTACCTACTTGCTATCTATGGGTCGTTTTGGCGAACTCTCTGTGAAGGTCCAATCCACATTCATCAAGTTGGTCCAATTTTCCGATCTCGTACTTACCTAGGGTACACTNCCTACGGGAGCAGGGATCAGAACCTTTGGCTCAAATGAAAGGTCTTGCATGTACCTACCTGAAGCTTTAGGGTAGTTTTGGCGAACTCTCTATAAAGGTCCAGCCGATACGTGTCAAGTTGGTTTTCAGCGTATTCAAATCTTTACAGGGTTCCCTCTTTGAGACGATCCCTGACCGGGCCCTACGGGTACAGGACACAGAAACTATGGCTCCTATGAAAGGTATTGCATGTACCTACTTGCTATCTATGGGTCATTTTGGCGAGCTCTCTGTGAAGGTCCAGCCCACATTCATCAAGTTGGTCCAATTTTCCGATCTCGTACTTACCTAGGGTACACTGTTTGAAACGGCACCTGACTGGACCCTACGGGTACAGGAGTCAGTCTCCATGGCTCAAATAAAAGGTCTTATATTTACCTATCCGCAGCCTAAGGGTCGTTTTGGCGAACTCTCTATAAAGTTCCAGCCGACACGTTTCAAGTTGGTTTTCACTGTTTACAAACCTTTATCACATACCCTCTTTGAAACAGTCCCTGACTGGGCCAATCGGGTGCAGGGGTCAGAAACTATGGCTCATATGAAAGGTCTTGTATGTACTTGCCTGCAGCTTTAGGCTCGTTTTGGCGAACTCTCTGTGAAGGTCCAGCCCACATTCATCAAGTTGGTCCAATTTTCCGATCTCGTACTTACCTAGGGTACACTCTTTGAAACGGTCCCTGACTGGATCCTTCGGGTGCAGGGGTCAGACCCTATGGCTCAAATGAAACTATTTGCAACCGAGGGGTCGTTGTGGCAAACTCTCTGAAAGGGTCCGACCGACACGTGTCAAGTTGGTTTTCACTGTTTACAAACCTTTATAGGGTACCCCCTTTGAAACCGCCCCTGAATGGGCCCTACGGGTGCAGGGGTCAAAACCTATGGCTCATATTAAAGGTATTGCAATTAAGTAACTACCTGCAGCCAAAGGTTCGTTTTGGCGAACTCTCTGTGAAGGTCCAGACCACATTCATCAAGTTTGTTCAATTTTCCGAATTCGCACCTACCTAGGGTACACTCCTTGAAGCGTTTAATATCAGATCTGTTTTCCTTCATGATCGATTTTTGTTTTATTAATGCACTATTTTGTGTCATTTAAGAACGATATTCACATATGTGCTTAAATGGTTCTGAATTAATTCCAGTTAATTCCATTCTTTTTTCCTCGTCCTCCTTGAAGTACTCGTGGGCTTATTTTCTTTATTGATTATTTTTATTATTATTATATTATCAAAATGCATTTTTAAAATATACTTGAGGTTTTTTATCTTAAATTTCTCGTTGAATATCTTTTTTAATCAATCAGTGTGTATTGCATATGAATTTGTGTCATTTTTGTGTATTTATAGCGGCGGGGACTTCAAAGAGAGCCCAATTTCTAGATAACATGGAGGTATGTACATAATTAACGTTGATTATTATACAACCTTAATTTGCTTCTAATTTACTTATTATTCTACAAAAACTTTTTTGTTAAGAATTTACAAAATATTATTCGAACGCGCCAATTTTTAGTGTGGGCTAACTTTAATGTCGGATATTTGATACTAGTCTTCTATATTTGCATAAAATCAAAGAAAAATCTGTTTTTATTGAAATATACCCATAAGACTCCCTCCATACAAAACTAAGTGGTGTGAATAACAAAATACCGAAGTTGCTGTAATATAGAAATACATAGAGTCTTTATATGTACATGTACCAACACATTTAACAAATGACCCCCTTCAAAATGATTCATTTAGAATCGTACTTATTCGTGGGAAACTTTAGTTACCATGCATATATTTATTTTGGTGAAAGATAACGGAATCAAATTTTCAAAGTGAGCAGAGGCATATAAAACCATTTGTGTATATGCCTGAACGGTATCCCCACAACACCACAGCACAAAAACAATGTTAAACACCAAAAAACATAATATTTATGTTATTTTAAAGAAAAACACTATCAAAATTGAGGATTATTTATTTACTTCCAATCTAATTAATTTAGATCAAAGCTCCGCCTACTTTTTTCGCTCCGTTTATTGGTAACATGTATTTATGTTGCGTAAGACATCGGTGGATCAAATTTACAAACAAAAGTCCGCAGAAATTGCCCATCCAATACTGTATGAAAGGAAGATTTTCATTGGTGGAAATTAAAATATATGCATATGCTAAATTTATTTTAGCATAAGCATAATTCTTTTTTGCATATGCATAATTTTATTTTGCTTAAGCAAAATAAAATTTAGCTTATGCTAAAATATAATTTTGCTTATGCATTATTATTTTAGCTTAAGCAAAATTTAATTTTGCTTATGCTTAAATGAATTTTGCTTATGCAAAATTGAATTTAGCATAAGCAAAATTCAATAATTATGACCTTAATACCGCGCCATACGTACCCCATGTATGCAGATCGAAAATTATAATGGCTACCATTCAACTTTATTTTAACAGTTTCGGAACTTTGAATATGTAATTTATTGGAATATTTGAATTTTTTTTCAACGATCTTCAACCAGCCAGACCATGCCTCGGCATTGTGTAGTGTATTCTATGTTTTTTGTGTTGTATAAATGGATTTTAATTTGCTTAGTTAGACGCACGTTTTGTATACGTCGTGTATCAATACATGTGAACTTTCTCCTATATTTATATAATTTATAGACTTTGATTATCGATCAAAAAACTTTACCTGTTGTATTACCAAATTTACATCGTTTGGATTGATTATTACTCGAGTGATATCTCACTTTTGAACATCGTGATCTCCTGATGTGAACTTATGATATTCCGTTACAGAAATATTTGTTCATTCCTGTTTATTCTGACTATTTCGTTTGCATGTGAGATTAACCTCATTTGCATATCTATTTTAGGTTCACTCTAGTTCAGTAATATTTAAATATTTTACGACAGGATATGGAGCAAATGAACATGAGACCACAACGATTATGCCAACCCCAGCTGCAACAACCCTAACGAGCTTCATGACCACCTCGGAAATTAATCCCTCACCAGCAGCACCTGAACCCACACAAAGGAAATCCATAACTTGAAAAAAATGTTTAAAATGAATAAAACCAAACGAAATCAGTAACATCAAATATAGCCAAGGACAAAACTACTGTTTTAAAGTCTGTCTATACATTTGCAGAAATATTTTTATTACCGTTTTGATATTTGATGTGTTTAACTATTGTATGTTCGGTTTGCCTCATTGCATTTCCTTTAATGATTGTCCCGTCGTAAATCATTGGATTAATAATTTTTGAGATGATTGCATCGCTACGCTTGAAAATTTATTTTACAATATGTTTGGAACTCTGTCTATGTATCAATGGCAATTGATACTGCTTCATATGCACGTGCATGTGTGATGATTACTTCTGCATATGCACCTCTACACGGGTGATAACTATTGCATTTCCATTTTCATGTTCCGGTAGTTTGGAGATCTTCATATGCACGTGATTGTGTGATGATTGTTGTTTCCGAAACGCGTAATGTTTGGACAGTGCTGCATAAACACCTCTACACGAGTGATGATTTTGGTATTTCCGCATACATATTTCTCGCTTTTGTTTCAAAGTTAACTTTATTATTTGGACCAATTTTCGTTTCAGTAAATGACACATTTTTATTTATTATATGTTTACTGAATGTCAGTTAGTTACGTCAGGAGCAGTGGTATATGTTCCAGAAATAAAACCTAGTTGTAAGAGTTTGATGGTCTCTGTTGGTCTTATCAGTACTACATCTATGACATTTTACTAGTGTTACCATGTTTTGGAGTAAATGCATCGTTGAGGAGGATTCTGGACTGTTGATGGGCACAAGAGTGTTTTAGTCCGCAGTAGCATATGATTTTATATCAAAGTGTCAAAAACAAACCACCACTTTAAAAATATGAGAAATTTTGTTTTTCGGGGGCGAGATGTTATATTTAAGTAACATGTACATCACACAAGCCAATATGTGTACGTCTTGTTATATTTATGTATTGTATAGTCGTGTGGTTTTTGTAGTGAGAATGAAGAGTGAAAGTTATGTCTCTTTTATTGTGTATTATAACTGTGACGTCATCTTTGTCTAGCTTAATGTAAATATGGAATTTGACGTGTTTTTGTTTGTCAGCCTCAAATCGTAAACATCAGGCGTCAAGAAGGCGTTTTATTTATTATTCTGACTATACCTTTAATTTGTACATAGTTGTAAGAATTGTGCTTTGAACAATTCTTGTGTAAACATTCCGTAAAATGCACGGTAAATCTGCACTTAGGAGTGTACAAAATTGCACCAATGTTGGAAAATTGGATTTTGCTGCTTAATTTTATTTTTTGGTTCAACATGTTGTTACGGCACATATTGTCGCCCCTGCACATATTGTCGCCTACACATATTGTCGCCGGCGACAATATGTGCAGTACATTTTCGGCACATATTGTCGCCAGTTTTAAAAGAACTTGTACTTGTTAATACATTACAACAATGTTGAAGTAGTAAGTGTACTTCACTGATGCTGAGTCTTTAGGAATAAAATAGTTTGTGTTGTCATGGAAACTGAGATTGGAAGAGAATTTTTAAAATGTTAGTAGTTGAAACATAGAATCTCATGCATGCTACGTATGTGAAAAACTGAAAGTACAACAAAAGTATTGAATGGTATCAAATGAAGCTACTTAGAGTTTACAAAAAAATAAGCTATTTTTCTTGCCATATCTGTAAGTTTCGAATTAAGAATGTCATAGAAAAGAGAGGAATTGTAAGGGAATGTGGGGACCCTTAGAAAAACTTAAATCTGTGTCCTATCTTGAATTAGCTTTACTCCTACTTCCTTACCCAAACCTGTATGTTTTTTTTTACCAATGTTGTTTTTATTTCGCTTTATGCTTTTACTGAATCATTCAACCCACTACCCATAAATTTCTAGGCTTTCTTTCAAATTCCATACTCTTTATCTTTGTACGTTTAATTCTTCCTAATTGATCATTCCACGAAACTGTTGTTTTAAGAATTAAGCTCGAATCTCATTCACGGCAAATCAAGGTTGTAGGTTTTCCCCGATAACCATCTTTAGTGCTTTTCTATCCATAATTAAATCTTCATTTCGATGTTATTGTTATTCTGAGAATTCAACCTCTATAAGGTCAGGGCGAATTGTTGCAATCAAATTGCGTCCACCGTAACTTTTTTGTCATTTAGTAAAGGTCTTCTACGGGGATCTAAATATATAAATCAAACTGGCGCCTTTCTCTAATTCAAAGTTATTGCAATGGGAATTGCATATAATACAAAGATTTTCTTCTAGAGACTAAAAAATGGTAGTGGTTCTTATAATATGCTAAACAAGTGGGGTTAATTTGGTGACGAAAATTTGTTCAAATTGCTGCCAGCTGGAATCTAAGATTAGTATTGAACTGTATTGAAAGTGTATACAAAACCGATGAATGGATGTACTGAAACTTTGCATAAATGTTCGTTATGAGATGATGACCAAGTGTTGTTTAATTATAAATAATTAAATCCTGTGGGGAATGCGTACAAACAACACAAAGTCTGGCAAGGGGCAAAAGAAGCATCATACATGAATGTAACGGATAATGTGAGTGGAATACTTAGGTATAAAGATAAAAGATTTACTGCTCTTGATTCAATTTAGGATATAGGGGGAAACTAATTGGATTTTTATGGAGAGGGTTTAAAAAAAAATCAAGGATTCATTGTACTGAGAAAAAAAATCAGGACAAATTTAGGGACTAAAAATAGCCGGAATCCCAAAAGTTCAGATAAAATAAGGGAACAGTTTGAAAATAAAATGTGCTCGCGCAAGCGCACTTAAAAAATATCCAGGATCAAAATTTCATCAAGAAAAAATAGTTTGGACTTAAATCTCCTTCTAATCCCCCTATTTCAAAATCAAATGATTGTTCCCGAATCATCGCCCATAATTGTGATTTACAACTAACACAGGTTTCACATTTGCGCAAGTAAGACAGGTTTTCAAAAATCAGAAAACGTACCAAAGGTGCGAAAGCCGAGTTACGAATATTTGTTATTTTAATAAGTACATCATCAAATATGCAAATAGTTGTACATAAGCATATGAATTCTTTTATTACAATCAGATCCTTATAATGTAACTTTTGCAGGATGTTTGACTTTGTCGCAACTTGGATAAAAATTTGGCAGGGGTTATAATCTAGGTGATACATGTTGCTGTTAGCTGCATGAAGTAAAACAATTCCAAGTAACTTTCCAAAAAAAAATTGGGCAGGGGTTCCCCTTAAAATTTAATTTTCGAATATTGCTGAAATGGTTAAAGTATGTAGCAGAATACTTTTTTTTTCTAAACATTTGAGTGATATTTCGGAAACTGAGGAAAAAAATGAAGCAGAATATTTATTTTCAAAGATTCAGTGTTCTAGTTTGGTTTCCATGGCAATTGAAAGCTCCACTATTCATTACAACCCATTTGAGACTACAGTTCAAAACAATTTGGGCAGGGTTTCTCCTTATAATAAAGGCAATACGTATTGCTGAAATCGAAACATTGCGAGTCCCCCTTTCGTAAAAAAAATGGCAGGGGTTACTTTTATAATCTAATTTATATTGTGAAGAAAAATATGTAGCAGAATACTTTTTTTCAAAAATTAAGTGTTCTAATTTGGTTTCTAGGGCAACTGAAAACTTCACTATCCATTACAACCCATTTCAGACTACTATTAAAAAAATTGGGGCAGGAGTTCCCCTTATAATCCAGGTATCGGTAATTAATACGTATTGCTGCAATCAAAACATTTCAAGTCCCCCTTTCAATAAAATATTTTGGCAAGGGTTCTTATAATCTAGTTATACATGTTTCTGAAATTGTGAAGAAAAATATGTAGCAGAATAATTCAGTGTTCTGGTTTGGTTTCCATGGCAACTGAAAGCTCCACTGTCCATTACAACCCATTTCAGACCACCATTCAAAAAAATTGAGCAGGGTGTCCCTTATAATCTAAAAAATTCATGTTGCTGAAATTGAGTTTCAGGAAATTTACTAAAAATCAGAATTCCAAAAGGTATTTTTTTCCATATAAAATTTTATTTAAACTTCATATTGCAGAAGACTTTTAGAAATATTGAACATTTATTACCTCCCTTTTTTAATTTTGACTTTTCAATATATTTTTTATTTTTAAGTTAATGACATCCAAAAAAGTGTGTTGGTGCACAGAAGTAATAGATGAATTGAACATGTTCTGGCAATATAAAGAGAACTTTTGTATGAATAATAAAACTTGTTAGCTATTTTTGTTATCCAAATAAACAAAATTTCAACGTTCACAGTACCAAACAAGTGATTTTATGCTTTATTTCTGATTGTAATTTTTTGTAACATTTTTAGAAGTTGTGACCTTGATCTTTGTCGCACAAACCTCAAAATCGATAGGGTTCGTCCTCTGATCATAAGTCATATCTATGCCAAGTTCCATTTCGACTTCAAGATATCATGCGGAAACCAAAAACCAAAAGTTGACGCCCGGACGCCCGGACGCCCAGACACCATTCACCAAATTATAAGCCGAGTTCGACTTCGACGCAATTCGGCTAAAAAATTGTCATAAATAAGCTATACTGCTTAGGAATACTCTAAATGTTAGCAAAGCAAATCTGATGACCATCATTGAAAAAGTAAATTGATAAATGTTTCATCAGTGCATACAAACTCAAATACTTGTAAGAACTAAGTAAAGTTTTGTTCTGCTCTATAGACGTATGAAATAACTGTTTCTGGAAATTTACCAAAATTTTAAACCAGATTGAAAAAAAACTTTGTGTTCACAATTATTTAATTCTTGTACCAAAAACTTGCAAAAAGTCATGATTGTATGCAAAAATTAAGAAAAATCATAAGTATTAGACACTTTCTGGAAATTTCCTGAAATTGGGACCGTTATCGAAATTACAAAAGCGTATTGCGCATCTTCAGACTACATGCACAATTCTGTAAGAAAAATGAAAATGTGGGAGGAATTTATGTCATATAAAAATGAAATTTGAGCCTTTATGTATATTGTTTTTCATCTATCCCGAAAGCGTATTGTATGCATTGCCAATACTAATTCAGCTAAATTAAATTCCTAATTCCCAACATGGAAGAGTTCAAGTCGCAAAAAATGCGTGATGGACGGACAGAGACAACAACATTATACCCGAACTTTGATTCCCTAGTGCGGGAATGAAAAAAAAACTAAACAATATAGAAACAACACAGATTAAGCCAAGAAGTTAGAACAACGTCACAAATACCTAGCAGTGTTAAATACCACATAAATCTGGGACCATTAAGGGCTCAAGACAGGTAAGCATGATCTTACTGCTCATACGTCGTAAAGTTTTAAGTCTAGAAATGAGGGGAGGGACACGGTTTTGAAAACTTGGAAAAAGTGGTAAAAAATGGGAAATGGGAAAAATGATGGGAAAGTTATCAAAACAGGAAAACCCAAAAAGTTGATGTTGGGAAATTTAACTCTATTTAAAAATCGGAATGATTTAAAATCAAAAGTTGTGTTTGATTCAAGATCTTTTATTACAAGAAGCATTGAGCATCACCAGTGAAACTTGTTGGTTATATAAACTATGATGTACCCGCGGGTTCTGATCATTTCGGTTGTACATTGCATGGCATTTCTTTGCAAAATTCTTTTTTTTCTGTACAACTTATCCAGATAACAAAATACCGAAATTACTGTAAAGTTAGTTTCTGCATATGCGCATTTCGACAACTTATGTCTCTTCAGTGCAGATAAAATCTAAACATTTGGAAGACCATAAACTCAAACATGTTTAAAAACTAATAGAGAACAAATAGCTAAATATGATATAAATGGAAAGCCAAAATCAGCTAAGGACATAAATATCAACTGTAATAAAATTGGTAGATAGATAGATTGAACTGAACAATATACAATTTTGTTCACTGAAAGAACTATGAAGAAATGCATAGAAGGAGCTTGACAAAGACAGCACTGATATCGGTGAACATGAGTCTTTCGTCCTATTATAAATCTTTCCGTATCATCTGCTAGAAGGCAAAGAAGGCCAACTTCATATTTAAGAGACTCTTTTGCTTCATAATATTTTATTTACTTTCCTTGAATTGATCAATAACAATTCTCTAAATAGTTATACAAAATGCATGTTTCCCCATGTGTCTTATCTTCGGGGTATCATTTAACTAGCTTGAATTGATATTGGCTTTAGCTTCCAGCTAGAATAGCAGTGACCCTTGATAAGTATGTATCCCCCCACTTTCTGCCATGCCCATCCGTCTGTTCGACGCAAAGTTCATCAGCACATTCCCTCTGAAACTACAAAGCAGGATTTAATGAAACATAGTTTTTGGTAACTGCACCACTTGTAGTTGTGTACGGAAACATGGAGGGGACATGTGAAATTTTTTTTCTATCTCGTGGTCACGACATACAAAGTCGTGGCCACGAGAAAGCTATGTCGTCGCCACGAGATACTATCTCGTTCCCACGACATACTAAGTCGTGGCCACGAGATAGCTATGTCGTGGCCACGAGTTACTATCTCGTTCCCACGACATACTAAGTCGTGGTCACGAGATAGCTATCTCGTTCCCACGAGATACTAGCTCGTTCCCACGACATACTAAGTCGTGGCCACGAGATACTAAGTCGTGGCCACGAGATAGCTATGTCGTTCCCACGAGTACTATCTCGTTCCCACAACATACTAACTCGTGGCCACGAGATACTAAGCCGTGGCCACGAGATACTAAGTCGTGGCCACGAGATAGCTATGCCGTGGCCACGAGATACTTATAGCTATCTCGTGGCCACGACTTATTATGTAGTGGGAACGAGATAGCATCTCATGGCCACGACATAGTATGTCGTGGGAACGAGGTAGCATCTCGTGGCCACGACTTAGTATTTGTGGCCACAACTTAGTATCTCGTGGCCACGACATAACTATCTCGTGGCCACGGAATAGCTATCTCGTGGCCACGACATAGCTATCTCGTGGCCACGACATACTATCTCGTGGCCACGACTTAGTATCTAGTGGCCACGACTTAGTATCTCGTGGCAACGACTTAGTATCTCGTGGCCACGAGTTAGTATGTCGTGGGAACGAGATGGTATCTCATGGGAACGACATAGCTATCTCATGGCCACGACTTAGTAAGTCGTGGGAACGAGATAGCTATCTCGTGGCCACTACTTAGTATGTCGTGGGAACGAGATAGTAACTCGTGGCCACGACATAGCTATCTCGCGGCCACGACTTAGTATGTCATTGGAACGAGATAGTATCTCGTGGCCACGACATAGCTATCTCGTGGCCACGACATAGCTATCTCGTGGCCACGACTTAGTATGTCGTGGCCACGAGATAGAAAAAAAATTTCACATGTCCCCTTCATTCTTCCGCAGTTGTGTATACTACTAGGAAATCTTATTAAATTCCCAACTACTCAACAGAAATAAGAAAGCTGGTATGTAAGAATTTTATATCATGTTATGGACCTTAGGAATTGGCAAAGGTCTTATGTAACAGATTGTAATTAAGCGAAACGCCTCTTTAACTGCTCCACAGAAGGTAATGAAGCTTGATATACAGTGAGGCACCCTCATAATAATATAATTTCACTTTACATATATCAAAATAACCTAAAAATACTTTCGGACTCATATCTAAATCTTGGGAACAAAGGAGACATCGTTTCTGTAAGCAAAAGCAAATTTTTATTGATATTGAAACTATTTGTTGTTTTGCCTTAATAGCTCATCAGATCCAAAGGGTAAGTGTGAGCTCTTGCCATCACTTTGCGTCTGTCGTCCGTCCGTTAGCTTTTCACATGTTGAACATCTTCTCTGATACTACTGGAACAAATTTAACAAAAGCTTTACAGGAATGATGTATGGAAGGTCATTACCAAATATGCTTATTATTATTAACATTGATTTTTTGATAGGGTCTTTGCATTTTAACTAAACACATTCTAAATTTCTAAAATCAGTATTGCATGGACACGGGCTATTTATTCCGGTATATACATGAAATCATTATGCTAAACTCCTCACAGGAAGGGATCTTGATGGAAGCTGTATACTGAGGGTACATAACTTAATTTGTCAGTTGGTAATGGGTCTGGAGCTGGCATGTCAGTTAACAGCTACATGTAGTAGTCTCTTGTTATTTCATGTTTATGTCCGTATATTTAGTTTTTTCAGTTTCATTTGTCGAAATTGACTCAGTCCTGTTGCCAACTGTATTTTACTGTTGTTACAATTGTTTTTTTTTTTTATTTATCACATTGGCTATAGGGGGAAGGTTTGGGCCCAATAAAACTAGTTTAACCCCGCCGCAGCAGGTTTGCGCCTGT
>MJUU01059813.1:51851-63320 GCA_002080025.1 Modiolus philippinarum | reverse complement strand
TGATAATATTTGGTATGTAGGTTGGTCTTGGGTAGTACATGTCAGTCTGGCAGGTGACTTTTGTCCTTGACCTCAATTTCACGGTCTAGTGGCCATGTTAAGTTTTTCTGCTTAAGTCCATTTCTCAATTACTAGAAGAGGTAGGCTGATAAAATATAGTATGTAGGTTGGTCTTGGGTAGTACATGTCAGTCTGGCAGGTGACTTTTGTCCTTGACCTCAATTTCACGGTCTAGTGAGCATGTACACTCTTCTGATTAGTTCACTTAGATTTCAAATCAATTTAGAGTCCAGCAGGGACAGGCGAGACATCCTTTAGGGTGATCACTTGTTTTCAATAGTTAACTCCTTTATCATTTCAATGCTGAGGTTTTTAGAAAAATATATGCTGTTTTAAGAATGTCTCCAGCCCTTTTGAGTCCTAATGAAACCCAGAAAATCAATTTAAAGGATATTGAAAAATAATTCAATTTACACTGGATGTTGATATTTGTCTGAAACCATAATAAAAAAAAGAAGGAAAAAAATTAAATGAACGTTATCGTTCTTATTATTTGTGTGATGAAGGTTGATAAGTCTTTAACAATTTTAATGTATTACAGAATTAACTTTACCTTGTCAGTGAATGTTATCGTGCTTATTATTTGTGTGATGAAGGTTGATAAGTCTTTAACCATTTTAATGTATTACAGAATTTACTTTACCTTGTCAGTGAATTCAACTGATTTGTTGTAAACAAATATTTTGTCTTATTGTAGTACAACAGATGAAGAGTAAAATCTTAGAGAAGCTAGAGTCTGTGACATCCGATACTGGTACTGCTACATCTGGGGATGAATCAAAAGTCAGAAAAAGGTTACACTATAACGAGACAAGAATTGACAAATGTCAAACAATGTTAAGGGAGTACAAGTGTCAGAAATTTTGTAATAAGTATTAAAATGCTGACCTTTTGTTTTGAAGAACTTAGCTATAAGAACAGTATCAGCAAAACATTTTGAAAATCCATGTAAGAAATTTTGAGATATAAGACGTAAATTTTTTCCCAGGAAACAACTCTCTGTAGAGTTTTCCTTCAATGTTCATTAGCTATTTGTATGCCTTAAAATATATGAAAATATAATCTGAAGTTTATAAAATTTTATACATTGTCTATCTTATGCATTTTAAAGTGACCTATGACCAAGAAAATAGGATACATGTACAAAAAAAATTTACCCCATTTGAATATGGATAAAATTCGAGGATATTGAATGCTCCTGAAATCTGACTTCATACTTCCTTAAGATAAAATTAAATTTTGGTAATTTGTAAACAAATTTCTAAGACATAAGCATGGAAAATAACTTAACAATAAAAAGAAAAGCAGAGTCAAAGCAATTACATAACAGCATAAAATAATGAGTCAAAATCATCTAAAAACCTAAACACAGTCAAAATCATAATCAAAACATCAGAATAGAAAAAAATTGTGTATCATCCAGACAAAATAGTCCAAACCTAAATATAAGTACATCAAAAATTGCTTCACAATCAAAACAAATCATAGACTTTACTTTGCAACCAAAACATTACCATTGTGTTACATATAGAATAATGGAAGTTTTGTTTTTGATATCAAAAATATTGGCCACAATAATGGAGAAGCCCACTTGCGGCCGAGTCTATTATTGGATACAATATTTTAAGTATCAGAATCAATACTTCTATCATTCTTTTTATCGGTAATTAACTAAATCATATGATAGAACAAATTTTTGAAAAATCAGTTTTCAAGAAATCAGGGAAATTGACTATTGATTACCGTATATACTCGATTATAAGTCGGAAATTTGGGAGCTAAAATTTATTTCCAGAGCAGGGATCCGACTTATAAGGGTAACTGAGAACCAAAGAGGAAAGTCGAAAACGTAAAATGTCCGGTAGACACATACAATAATGACCAAATACAGTTTACCGGTATTCAACAATCATCTGGGTGTATTGAGACATTATTTATTACTTTTAATAAAAGAGAAATAAGCATTTTGGAGTTGTTTTCTTACTAAATTCACGATGTTTTCATTTCAGCATCATGGAGGTATTTTTTGTGTATATTTACGTTTCACTATTTGTGTACTATGTTGATTTCACTAATTACCGAAAATAACTAACACCTTTCTTCTAGGAGTGTCATATCATATCTTACGTGACTATTCCAATGCTGTTTATTCTTTTTTTAACATTTAGTCCATATAATAGACAGAATTTGTATTTTTATTCTAATTTAAGACAGGTTATAAAAAATTTTAATATTGGAAACAAGTACTTTTTGTCTCGCCTGTCGCTGAAAGCGAGACATAGGTGTTACTCTCCGGCGGCGGCAGCGGCGTCGTCGTAAACTTTCATAAAACCTTAATAACTTTTAATTTATATTACTTATATGCAACATCTTTTGTCCACAGGTAGCTGATGGTGAAAGCTTTCCAGCATCACATGTTTCAGATGACCTTGACCTTGACCTTGTCTTCATGGTTCAATGACTTCATAAAAATTGCGACATAGTTTCACATTCAAGTTGATTTCTCTGGATATGTAATACATAGATCCATTATATTAAGTGTATTGATGTATCTTAGTAGGTGCATGCCAGTCTGCCACTTGTCATTTGATCTCGACCTCATTTGCATGGTTCAGTGACTTTGTAAATTTTGCGACATAGTTTTACATTCAAGTCAATTTCTGAGACACTGTAATATATAGACATACTATATATTTTGTCTGTTGTTACATCTAGGCAGGTGCCTGCCAGTCTGACACCTTTCATGTAGCCTTGACCTCAATTTCATGGTTCATAACAGTTATTTCTCTGTAGCTATGATACCTAGAGTCATCATATTTAGTCTATTGCTACATCTACGTGGGTGCATGCCAGTCTGACACCTGTCATGTAGCCTTGACCTCAATTTCATGGTTCATTGACTTTGATCATTTCTCTTTAACTAGAACACTTGCAGTCATCATATTTGGTCTATTGCTACATCTAGGTGGGTGCATGCCAGTCTGACACCTGTCATGTAGCTTGACCTCAATTTCATGGTTCATTGACTTTGATCATTTCTCTTGAACTAGAACACTTGCAGTGATCATATTTGGTCTACTGTTACATCAAGGTAGGCACATGCCAGTCTGACATCTGTCATGTAGCCTTGACCTCAATTTCACGGTTCATTGACTCTGAACATTTCTTTACTTCAACGCTTATTTCTCTGTAGCTATGATACCTAGATTCATCATATTTGGTCTGTTGCTACATCTAGGTTGGTGCATGCCAGTCTGGCACATGTCAGGTAGCCCTGACCTCAGTTTCATGGTTCATTAACTTTGATCATTTCTCTTTAACTAGAACACTTACAGGCATCATATATGGTCTACTGTTACATCTAGGTGTGCACATGCCAGTCTGGCACCTGTCATGTAGCCATGACTAATTATTTTGGTAAAGATATGCATATACAGGCGAGACATTTCTGTGTCTGCACTTGTGATCTCATTTCGTTTATCATATTTTTGGGATTTTGGTCGTACTATATAAGTAAACAAACTTCAGTTATTCCCCCTTAATATGATATCTTGGCCAGAAAAATGAAGAAAGCTGCTTTTAGCACATATAAAATGCTTCACACGCAGCATTTATCTCATGTAGAAGATATTCTGTTATTCCAGTGTACGCAATTTAATAAATAAATAAATTTAATAAATTATAGCGATTTCATGTTGAAGTTATGGTACACAACTTGACAACGATCTCCGCCTGACTTATAATCGTGATCAACGCTAAAAACAAAGTTTTTCTTCTCGAAAAGACCTTCCGACTTATAATCGAACCGACTTATAATCGAAAATATATGGTAGTAAAGGAAGTTGTACAATAACAGTTTTTGTGGATGAATATTTCTTTGTTTACATTGATGCACTGATTGAAAAAGTAGGCGTGGCCTCAAATACTTTTTGCCAATAAACTCAAACTTGATCTGTAACTCATAGTGGTAGACTCACATAGCAAATATTAGCTTAATATGGGGGTGGTAAAGGGGGGTTCCGAACACGAAAGAACGTGCTTAAGAATTGTCGAAAACGAAACACGAGTGATTAAAAATGGCCAATCACGAAACACGGAAAATTGCTGCTCATAGTTCGCCGAAAACTTGAGAAGTCATTATCATTAGTGGTAATTCATGCATTCTATCTAAAGTTTTTACCTGAAAGCTCTTAAAATCAATGAAAATCTGTGAAATTTTGCTCTGTGATCCTTTCCGGTATCGTTACAATCCTAATTGTAACAAGTCCCGATTTTTTTACAGGAAAATGAACACGCGAACGAAGTATAAAATATCCAAAACGAATCACGACCTCAAAAAATGGACAAAAACGAGGCACGTGAAATAATGCCAACACGAAAACACGAGGAATAAAAACACAAAACACGAAAACACGAATTTATAAAACGCCAAAAAACGTTGCACGAAAATAACCCTTTACCACCCTCTAATATCTGTAACGGTTTAGAAAAAAATCCAGAAAACCTATATTTTACCAAAATTTTCTAAGTCCAAGGCTCACAGCTCTGCCCAAAATCAATGAACCGGAGCCAAACTCAAACTTGATCTGTAACTTATGGTGGTAGACTTACATACCAAATATTAGATAAATATCTCTTATAGTTTGGGAAAAAAGTCTGGAATACTGAGTGTGACGGACCGATGGACTGACAGACGGACTGACAGACTGACAGAGTGCAAACGTAAAGTCCCTTTGGCTAAGCCGGTAGGGGACTAAGTAGGGGACTAATAAAGTACTGCTAATAATGACACCCTGACCAAAAACATAAGCATGGTCAAAAATTTCTTCCCAACCAAAACATAACTAATTTTAAAATTACACCATGTTCAAAACATCTTAATTAAAGCATAAGCACAGTAGAAATTACTTCACAACCAAAACATATATCTAGTCAATCAATGTTGCAGTAAAAGTACTCTACAATATTTAGGGTATATTAGCTATACGTTCTTAAGAGCCAAAAAGTTTGTATTAGGAGCACCATACCCATATTCTGATCATCAGAATTGTTATGTTTAAAGGAGTTCCACTGGTAAGAAGAAGAAGCCTGAATTAACAAGAGGTATATCTACATTTGATGGTCGGGAATGTAAAGCAACTCCGGCTAAAGAAACAAAGAAAAAAGAGGTAGAAAAACTTATAGAGGCAGAGAAAAGAGAGAAAGGCAAGGTAAGTTATATAATGAAGGCATTATAATTTGGAGAAAAAATAGTTAGAACATGTTATGTTAAGGGATTTGTTTGTGTGAGGTAAAGTGTTGTTGGTGTGTAGTACATACATATTTTTTTATGACTTTTTGTAACCCTTTACTCCAGTTTTGATGAATTATTTGAACAATAGACCATTTCACGGTTATTGCAGCCATATAAGGCATCAGAAAAGATATGATTGCTAGGTAAAATTCCAAAAAATAATTGGCTTTGAGAGTTTCAGGAAATTTACCAAAATTAGAATCATATTTTTGGAATCCTAGTGTTCATACTAGCTGATGACATTAAAATATTGCTTAATTATAAAACTTCATGTTGAAATTTCAAAAATTATAAGTCTTTGACATTTTCAGGAAATTTACCAAATTTGGCACCGGGGTCTAAATTCCAAAAGCTTAGAACGTATTCAAAGAGCAATTCCAATAATTCCTCATGAAAATATAAAACACAAAATCGAAATTATACATAGAGTTCCAGTCATTCTGATGAGTACTAATTGTTTAACATTTTTTAACCCCTTAACACTTTCCTTCCTGAATTTATTTTTTCCGCGGGTTGTCATGGCCGAATTAACTTTTGCACGAGCAGATTGCCTGACCGGAATTAATTTCGCGGATTACACGTTGAAAAAGTGGGTTTTGGTTTTTCCTATATTTTGGACACACCACGTCGAGTTTCGCCTTGAAATTTGGAGAACATGTCGGTGAATTCATGAATTTAATGAGGATTTTTCAATTTTATTAGAACTCAAGTTTTAGAGAGATTTACATTACCTGAAGTGTACAGCAATTCTGAAATCGTGTCGTCGTTGATTTGATGTTACTTTTTCGCCATTATTTGTATTATTGGGTCATTTCATGCAGTAATAGAATGCTTCTTAACAGACCGATTTCATTTAGCTTGATTCCCATCATAAATATTTATACCGCGTATTATATTTTGTCTCCTTAATATGTTAAAACCGCCATCTTCACACTCTCGGAATATTTGTTTACTTTAAGACACACGGGAAAATTCGAGTTGTCTCTCTTCCCATAGTGATATTAACATTTCTAATGAAAGAAAGACAACTCTAATTTTCTTACGAGGAATGTTGAGTAACTGAATGTAAAACCACAATGTAACCATGTGATCAGTTTTATGTAACCATAATGTAACCATTTATTCAGTTCTATGTAACATGACAAAATCAACTAATTCTGGTTGACACTTTTAGAAATGGATTATTGAAACCACACAGTTATGCCTTGCCAAGACATCTCAACCTGTATATTCAACTTCAGTGCCTATAAAATTCTCAGAAATTTAAATGGAAGGAACAAAACATTAGAAAACAAACTGACCTGTAATAATGTTATGTCTCAATGTCAAATGACAGACAATAAGATTATTCTGTAGCAGTTCTAGTTATTGCAATAAATAATAATTACATCATTACATTATAAAAAGTCAGTTTGAAGAAATAATTTGAACAAAAACCTTTTAGAAGAGAAAATGACTTACCAATCAGCCCACTTGAACTTGTCAGCCCTGAGAACCTTGCCTGCCTGAGGAATATGTTTCTTGAATTTATTCAGTTCAGTTTTTTTTTTTTTTTNTAACAAACAAGTCTTTATCAATAAACTAAACCTTAAAAACAAAAAATAAATTATAACGGCAACAACAGTGTAACAATTAAATTTCTATTCCCTTTTCATCCAATCATTAACATCACTTTTAAACATAGCAATTCCTTTCGGTGTGGTATTTTGTGAAACATTCAGGCAGGCAAAGGTGTTTCCCACACTGATTGCAGCCAAATTTAGTTTGTTTAACTGGCAACTCAGGATTGTTCTGGTTTCTCATGTAACATAGATGGCACTTAGACTTTTTGTCAAATGCATGAGGCATATGGCGTTGTGTCAATCGAAATTCCACTGGAACGAGGGAAGGTCTTCCTCTACGTGTGTCTGATTTGAACCCATTTACTAATCCCTTTGCCACCGCAATAGAAAAATCTAGAAATGTAACATTCGAATTGTGGTTTCTACTCATTTGGTAGAGTTTAAATGCATTAAGTTTGGCCATTTCCATCAGAACAAAAAAGACCCTTTTTGACCATTTGTTTGTTTTATGATTGAAGCAATAGTACTGTATGTATTGGTCTGCATGGTCTACTCCACCCATATTTATGGTATAGTCAGAAACGGCTTTTGGACATGGAAAGTTTTGTCTGACAAAATTACCCTCATTATTAACAAGTCTTTGAACTTCAGCTGTGCTGTCATCATGGATTGTAGACAATGTGTACACATTTTTTTTGTCTCTCCAAACAGAGGCAACTAGACAACCCTTCTGTCTAAAATCCATATCACCCCTTCTGTGAATTCCAACGGGATTTTTTTACATAATGTCACGTGGTAATCCTCTACGGTTATATCTAACTGTGCCACAGGCTGAAGTGCCATGATTATTGAATAAGTCAGTATATAATTCAGGACTTGTAAAAAAATTGTCTGTGTAAACTTGGTACCCTTTTCCTTCCAACTGAGAATTTACCAGACATCTTTTCACAACATAGCTCCCTAAATGTGTATGTGGCCTTGCATTTCTTCCTGGATAGATGTCAACATACTGAATATAACTATTTTGGCTATCTGCTAATACCCATGCTTTCACTCCCCATTTGTGTGGTTTATTTGGCATGTATTGGCAAAATTGTACTCTTCCTTTAGATGGAATAATTGTCTTATCAATAGTCACATTTCTACGCGGTGTGTATTCAAGTTGAAATTGATTTTTGAAGTGACTTATTATGTTTTTCACTTTATATAAAGGGTCATAATTAGGAGCACCAGGTAGAGATTCATGTTCTGCGTCAGCAAAATGCAAGTACCGCATTATTTGTGTGAAACGGTCACGACTCATTGTGTTTGGGAATAATGGAGTGGCAAAGAATGAGTCTGTTGACCAATACATCCTTGTAGATGGTTTTCTGTCTATTCCCATTTGAAAACAAAGTCCTAAAAATGCATTCATTTCAGGAGTAGTTGGTCTTACCCATGCCATTTTGTTCTCATTAGGAGGGATGTCTTTTTGCTGTAATGCATATCTATCAGTCTCATCAATAAGATTTTGTACAAATAAATCATTAACAAACAATGTCATAAAGTCAATGGGTTCTTTCTCTGGAGGCATTGTCCTTGATGGCCCGGTATTCCTAGTAGGGGAAAACATAGTTGGGAAACCTCTTTCTCTACATGAAAAATTTTCATGCCAACTGTCGGTGGTATTTGGAGCATCTCCTGCAGGGCCTGGTGCATCCACGTCTGACTCTCCTGAACTTAAATTAATATCGCTATCATCCCCTATTCCTTGGAGCTCAAGATTTCGCTGATACAGGGCCTCAGCTTCTTCAATTTCACCTTGTGTGAAACCCTCGAATTCATCCGATTCATCAGACGACATATTTCTTTCCAAGTGTACAAGATGAACAAAAAACGAGACTAACCTTTTCCCAAAAATATGCTTTAAAAATCGTACAAAGGGACTCAAGCAACCACAGAATATGAAAACTGATTTACAACAACACATAGAAATATTTATTTTCAATCAAATAATTTAGGAATCTGTCAGAAATGAAGCTTTTCCCCGGATAACATAATATGCGTCGTCCATGTTCCGCCATATTTGTTTATACAACTAACATAACAACGAGTTCCGGCATTACTATTTTTAGAAGATACATTTTAACTTTGATACGATTAATAGAGGCGTTTGATTATCTAGAAATCTTGACGTCTTGAGAATTAAAATGATATACAATATACCACGGAATATTAATGATTTGAGTTCCTTATGCGTGTCCCAAAACACTACAGAAAAGCTGCTGTCAACAAGCACCTGCTCGTTGAAAAACGCTCAAGAATTTACGAGTTCTTACTGTATTAAGCTTCCAAGAACTGCAGATTCACCCGTTAATAATTAAATAGAAATTCCAGACCAATTTGCCTGTAGATTTTTGTTATTCTTTAACCGTGAAGACTAAATTTATGGGACCGCAACTTTATGCCGCCATTGTTGTTGAGACGGCGATAATTACCATTAGATTCTTTTACATTTTTCTGACTTTTTATTCGAAAATGTTGACAAATTATAATTTTTTTTAAAGAAAATGTTAATATCTAGAAATTGTTTCCACGCTAGGTCTAAATTATCACGCAAAATACCCGCTTTTCCAGTTTGAAGATGACGTTCTAAAAATAGCAATTCATGTATCCTTAAGGATAATTTCGGCCTGGCGTCGAGGGTGCTAAAAGGATAATTAAGGCATGCGCTCGAGGGTGCCAAAAGGATGATTTGGGTATGAATGGGTTAAGGGCATGCCCCCAGGGGTCATACCAAAAGTCCGCTATCATCAGTAAATGAGATGCATATAATCGAACTTGCCTACAAAATTTCAGCTTCCAAACATAAATACTTCAGAAGATTTCGCTTATTACTGGATATCTCGAAATACATTTTTGCTCATTTTTCCGCCCTGAGGGCAAATTTCAAAATTCCGAAACCTTCGGCACAGACAACTTTTATAGTGTTACTTATACCCTTATTACAAGGTTTCTGCAATTTAAGGTGTAAGAGGAGTTCCAGTGGAATCGATTTTTTCGTTTTTTGGACCCCCTAGAGGCCATGCCCTGAGGGGGCATACCAAAGTTCAGACACCCTCTGTGAAGTTGCTACATAATATGTGAGTCCATATCCGAGTTTCAACCTTCTAGCCCAAATGGCCTTCGAAATTTCTTCAATTATTGGATATCGCGAAAATTCGTTTTCGCCCATAATTTGCCCCTAGGGCGTTTGACCTAAATTCGGAATCCACAGTGCACTACTTCTGATCATACTCTAGTATGATGCAGAGTTTCAAATTTGTATCTCTTATAGTTCCAGAGCTATCGGGGAGCATTACAAACGCACGTACGTACGTACGTACGTACATACGGACGGACTACATTACATAATCCCCCCGCTTTCACTAAGCGGGGGATAATAATATGAGCAATAATTCTGTTACCATGATAGGTTCCCACATTTTTGGGACCATACCTCTTTTCTGAAAATTTGCACCTATTGTAATGGATACAACCAAGCAAACCTGTAGAGTACGTGAGAACTGAACCGTCAATCCAAAACATAGGTAATCAAGTAGCATAATAAGTAGCATAGGTAATCATCAATCATGTAGCATAAGTGAATACTTGGAATTCATTTTAATTTCATGTATATCAGTTTTCGTTGTTCAAAGACAATTTGTTTCACAGTTTCTTGAATAAGGGTTTTATGGATTTTATTTTTATTATGCCCCAAAATCGATGATCTGGGGCATATTGTTTTTGTCCTGTCTGTCTGTCTGAAACTTTAACCTTGGCTATAACTTTTGAACTATATAAGGTAGACTTTTCATACTTGGTAGGGGTATAGGTCTAGTCAAGAGGAACATAAACATGCAAAAAAATTAGGTCAGGTCAAAAGCCAAGGTCACAGAGGTTAAAAAGGGTGAAACTGGCTGTTTTCCGATATTGGACTGTAGAATCCTCATTATTTATCCTATTGAGACAGGGTTTGTTTCATGTTATTGCTAAAAAATCGTGCAACTGTGGTATGTCGACAGATTTGAGGTAGCATTTATGGTTTTTAGCTCATCTCACAAAGTGAGGGGGGCTTATGTGATACCCCTAGCGTCCACGTCCGCGTCGGTGTCCACGTCTGCATCTGGTTAGGAAGAATGGTTAAGGTCCATTCCAGTTTACTGACATGCCCCACATCAACTATATTAGTATGCCTGATGCACATTGGAATGACAACTGGAATGCATGCTTCGCTGTCTCTGACACATTTTACGCATGAGCGACTTGCTTAGGTAGAATGGTTAAAGTCCATTCCATCTTACTGGCATGGCCCACATCAACCATATTGGTATGTATGATGCATTTTGGGATGACAACAACAGTGCATGCTTCGGATGCTGTCTCTGACCTACATTTTACGCATGAGAGACTTGGTTAGGTAGAATGGTCAAAGTCCATTCTCGTTTACTGGCATGGCCCACATCAACCATATCCCACATCAACCATATTGGTATTTATGATGCATTTTGGGATGACAACTACAATGCATGCTTC
>MJUU01059813.1:34216-51386 GCA_002080025.1 Modiolus philippinarum | reverse complement strand
GACTTGGTTAGGTAGAATGGTTAAAGTCCATTCCTGCTTACTGACATGGCCCACATCAACCATATTGGTATCTATGATGCATTTTGGGATGACAACAACAATGCATGCTTCGGATTCTGTCTCTGACCTACATTTTATGCATGAGCGACTTGGTTAGGTAGAATGGTTAAAGTCCATTCCCAATTACTGACATGGCCCACATCAACCATACTGGTATGCATGATGCATTTTGGGATGACAACAACAATGCATGCTTCAGATGCTGTCGCTGACCTACATTTTACACATGAGCAACTTGGTTAGGTAGAATTGTTAAAGTCCATTCCCGCTTACTGACATGTCCCTTAGCAACCATATCGGTATGTATGATGTAATTTGGGATGACAACAACAATGAATGCTTCGGATGCAGACTGTAAACTACAATTTTTGCATGACTGAATCTGTTAAAAAGAATGATTATAGTCCATTCCTGGTTACTGACATGTGCAACGTGTGACAATGCTGCACAACGAGGTGAGCTTAGCAGGCTGTGGCTGCTTTCTATGTTTGAGAAACAAGAGGCCCAAAGGGGGACAAACTTTAAAAAATGAATTTCAAAATTTTTTGTTGTATCTTGATGCAGTATTTTTCTGTAGGTTTCTTATAGCATGTTTAAAGAGAATCTTTAAACAATTAAAACCATTTCAATAAATAAGCGGCCCAAAGGGGCCTCATCTGTTTCAGAATAAAGGGGTTAAATTGGGTGTTTTTTTGGTAATAAACAACTTTTGAACTATGTAAGATAGACTTTTAATACTTGGCAAGTGTATAGGTCTTGTCAATATGAACATAATTATGCAAAAAAAATTAGGTCAAAGGTCAAGGTCAGGTAGGTCAAAAAGGGTAAAATTGAGTATTTTCATATATTTTACTGTAGAATATGGGGCATATGTAGTGTTTCACAAACACATCTTGTTAACACAATGTACCTATGAAATCCATGAAAAAATGAAGTACAATGAATAAATAAGAATCCACAGTAGTTGTAGCATACCTGCTATGTGTGAAGTGATCATCAAATTAATCAGTAGTGGGAAACTTCTGATGTCACTGAAGTACAACTGCATACCTGCCAACTTTCACGATTTTGGCGTGATCTACATGATTTTAACCTTCTGTCACGATGTCACGATCGTGAAACAAAAATTTGGCATCAAACACGATTTTGAAGAAATTCGCACGAAAAAATGTTTGTTTACACGATTTGGGCTGTTGAAAGGGAGATAATCCAAATTCTCAAAAGGGAGCTAACCATATTCATGATATTTGCCAATCAGAATCGGCTTTACATCGATCACGCGGTGTTGGAGTGAAAAACAGCTGATTGAAGCCGGCATGTAAACAATCATAGATATGACGAGTTTGGTTGATTTTTTGTTGATTTTAAGGCTTATGTAACTGGATGGACCACTGGCAATCATAGTGAACAGTTCTTGAGTTATGAATCAAGTTTCACAATCTCTGATACGAGCTGCAAGCACCACACTTGACAGTTCCGTGGATGACTATGCTATGCCAGTGACTAGGTCGTTACAAGTTCCCCATTCTGCAGAGTTTGCATAGTTGAACTGAGTAGCCTTAGCGACGTTAACAAACACATTGGTACTGTAATGCACGAAAGGTCACTCAAAATCCCAGAACAGAATCAAAAAGGCAAAAAATATTTAAAAAATGTTATGCTTGCTTTATAGAAGGATGAAATAAAAGGAGAAATGCAGTAAATGTACATCATGCAAATAATAAAGGAGAGAGAGAGTGGTTTCATTAACAAGCTTACAATCTTTAATTTTCCCCAAAACAGTCAACTCTAAATTCAAATAAGAGCAACATAATGATGAACAGCAAGCACTGCTTTTTTTTTCCCTTTAACAGTTAAAACTAAGTTAAAATTTAACAGAATTAACAAAACATAAAACACAAAATGGTGCAAAAACAGTTCACAACTGATTTATTTGACCAAAAATATTTAAGAACCAACAGAAATGCCCAAAACACAATAAAAGAGGAATGTCTTGCCTCTCTCAATAAAAAGTAAAATCTTCTATAACACCTAGATGTTTGTATTAGATAAAAAAGAGCATCAAGTATAAGCCAAAAAACTTCGCGCAAAACACCGCGAACTCTCACATGACTGAAAAGGAAGGTCGCGCATAAAAACCCCCATGGAGATTTTCAAAAGTTGGCAGGTATGCAACTGATATAGCAAACTCTAATTAAATTCTGCTGTTACATTGCATATCACATTACATAAAGGGTGAAAATGCTTGTAAACATTACAGAATATGGTTATATATCTACCGGTAGGTCAAACATGGATTAATCTATACAATGCTTATTCTGACACCAATTACATCAGCATTGACTAGACATTTCAAATTTGGGTTTTAGTTTGAATCCTTACTTCAATACTATTGGATGACACAAGTTTTGTGTCCTATGGTTAAGGGCTGCCCTTCAGCTTTAACCTCATTATCTAAAATACTTATTAAAGTAGCATTAAACCCTTTTCAATCTCTCAAAGAATACATATATGTCAAGCACTCTGTACAAAAAAATGTCATTTCAACAGTTATAGAAAGTTGCAGGAAGATGAAATGGCTAGTGTTATTGTAAAATGAACTCACAGTGTAAAGACAGAATTCAGAAATGTACCAGTTTGCTTTACTTTCAAAGTACCTATGCTAATTGTGTAAGCCAAAATAATTTCCTGTGAAAAAGTGTCCTCCTGTAATATATTTCATTGGAAAATCCAACAGGTCAATATTTCATAATCATCATGTGTTTTATTCTGTCCTCAGACTTTATCATATGTAACAATTGTAAAGGTGGACAGTATTTCACGGCAGACACTATTTAATGTTACATATGCACACAGTTTTATTTTACTTTTCCAAACTATAGTTAAAATAAATTCAAATAAATAAAAGATAAATGTAAATGAGACAACAAAAGCAATACAAATATGGGCTGTTATACTGAACAATACTCACACCATATAAAAACCTTATTAAAGTATATCTATACAGAACTAGGATACAATTTCAGGTAGCGTGGAAGGTGTTCATGATGTACTTGAAAGCAGTAGGATTATTTGCTACTGTGGTCATACTATTACTGTTCCTTGGTTATCAGGGAGCTAGTATAGCCTCCAATATCTGGTTAAGTGAATGGACAGATGATGAACAACTAAAAGACCGATCCCAAGCCAATACAACTGCTTATCAAGATAGAAACATGATGTATTTAGGAGTGTATGGTGGATTAGGGGTAGCTCAAGGTATGAAGTAATAGGGCTAAAATAATGATTTTTTCCTTAAACTTTACATTGTTTCTAAGAACTCAATAAAGCCTTCTGCAGCATAATATAAAGAGAATACTTAAAAAAAGGAAAATTACTTCCTATTTTCAACTAAAATTGTGCATTTTTTTACATGTACAGAATGCCAAATTACTGAAATGATGCATTTTGACAATTTATCTGTCAAAAATTTGTCAACCATTAGATTGTTAATTTTACTGAATACAAAATAAGTGTCAAAATTTTTTATGTGCATTTTCTCACAAACATTTGATTTACATCTGTGTTTGATTGTTTTTGTCCTCTTTCTGTGTGAAAAAAAAAATCATATACCCCACCATTTCTTATGAGAAATGAATTGGTCTGCAGTTATCATCAAAGGGTCTATGCACATTCAGTGTCATGTATAACTCAATTACTTCCATTCTAAAGGAACAGTGCTAAGCATGGATAATGATGATTGGTGATTGGTATTTAATGTCTGGCTTACAAGAATGGTAATTTCAGACTTATGACATTTTTCTTTGATGTAACTTCTTTCTTCACTTTTCACTTTCACTTTTTTACTTTTCTTGACCCAAGCTGGTGTCATTGCTTGTGGCGTTGGAGGAGGACTGGTAGTTGTATTTGTACCCCAGGAATCTTGGTACTTGTCAAGGTCGCAAAAGATGAGAACTGATTGTAAATTAATCTACACTCAATTACTGAGTGTCTGAATACCAGCAATCAGAAGGATGTCATTAATTATTCCCCCACTCAGTAGAAAGTGGGGTATACTTGATTCACCTTTTTCGTTCGTCCTTCTGTCCATTTGTCCAAAAATAATTTTTTTGTCGCATTTTTCTCAGCTTCTACGAGAGGGATTGATTTCAAAATTTGTATGCAGCCTCTATATGATTAGTTGTAAGGAATGTCATATTTTGAGTCCTGTCAGATGTGCACTTCCTGTTTGACAAAATTTGGACTTAGTTATGAAATGTGGTGAAAACATGAATTTTTCGTTGCATTTTTCTCAGCTTCTACTAGAGGTATTGATTTCAAAATTTGTATGCAGCCTCTATATGGTCCTGTCAGATGTGTGCTTTCTGTTTTACCGAAGGTGGACTTAATTGGAAAATGTTAGTGAAAACATGAATTTTCCGTGCATTTTTCTAAGGGCTAATCCATTTAAAATTCCCACTTGGGGGTTGAACACCATTTATTTTTTTTTCTGTTGGTGGTGGGTAAATTTCAATTGTATCCTTATAGTGTAATAATATATTTAATTTTTTTTCTCTTGATGGGGGTATAAAAATAAGTGGCGTTCCACCCCCTGGTGGGAATTTTTACTGGAATAGCCCTAAGCTGCTGCAAAAGGGATTCATTTCAAAATTTGTATGCAGCCTTTATATGGTCAAGGAACATCTTATTTTCATGATGATTTTTATATCATTGTATCCATACTTGTATTGTGTCTGCACTTGTATTGTGTCCACAGCTGAATTGTGTCCACACACTCTTTAATTTGCACTTATCATATTGATCCAGGGTTCAATGAGTGGGGGTATACTTGGTTGCCATTTGACGACAGCTCTTGTTTATACCATGCATTAAACTTGTATAGACCAATTAATGTATCAGTTGAAGTTAATATTGAGAAAATTCCTTGAATTTACATCCTTATGAATTTATTTTGTAGGTATTCTTGTCCTGTTTTATTCCCTAGTAGCAACTTTACGACAAGTAAGAGCATCAGCTGAACTTCACTTTGATATGTTGAACAATTTAATGAAAGCACCGATGTCCTTCTTTGACACAACACCTGTTGGAAGAATTGTGAACAGATTCTCTGGTGATGTACAAACAATAGACGCGATGTTACCGATGAATTTCCGAATGTTTATCAACACTTCGTTTACAGTTGTCAGTACCGTAGTGGTCATATCTTACAGTACACCAATATTTCTGTCTGTCGTACTACCACTAGGAATTATATACTATTTAATGCAGGTATGTCAGTACAGTAGTGGTTATATCTAACAGTACACCTATATTTCTGTCTGTCGTACTACCACTAGGAATTATATACTATTTAATGCAGGTATGTCAGTACAGTAGTGGTTATATCTAACAGTACACCAATATTTCTCTCTGTCGTACTACCACTAGGAATTATAAACTATTTAATGCAGGTATGTCAGTACCGTAGTGTCATATCTTACAGTACACCAATATTTCTGTCTGTCATACTACCACTAGGAATTATATACTATTTAATGCAGGTATGTCAAAACGGTAGTGGTTATATTTAACAGTACACCTATATTTCTGTCGTACTACCACTAGGAATTATATACTATTTAATGCAGGTATTTATACAGATTTTACTTTTGGTAATATGTGAATGCCAGAGCTCTATTGTTATTCCACCCAACAAAGTTTGGGCACATAGTTTTACAATCACTCTGTCATTATGCAAGAGTTCCCAGACTTGTTTTTGAAAAACATTTGAGATAGTAACTTGATATTTGATTTGTGTGTTTATTTTGATGAGTTACAGATTTAGTTTTAGTTTGATTCATCCATTATTATAGGATTAATTGCAGTTGTTCTTTAAAATTTCATGAAAAAAAAACAGCTAGTTAAACTTCTATCAGACTGCTTGACATATTGATTTGATGACTTACAACTCATGTTTCAGTTTGCAAATAATTGGAGTTTCTTTGGTCATTACCAGGCAGGGGTATTCATGTCATTTGTAGAGCCTTTGCAGAAAGCAGGTATTGCATCCAGTATAAGACATGGATTTTGATATAATGGCTGCTACTGTAGATCATTGTGCAGATCCACCCTAAAAATCAAATTGTTTCTGCAAGTTTTTCTATTTGAACATATTCTTAGAACTTGGAACACAAGGAAAGGGAATTTACAGAAATTCACATGTTGTTCTGATCTGACAAAAAAAAACATTGCAGACAGTTTAAGATTTGCTTTAACACTGGACCTATAGAAAATGCATCATTTTCCTCATCTGCTCTGTAACTATCAAACAAATTTAATTTAAGTGTACTGGAATGACATAGTGTATGGCCTTTATAAAGACTGCACATGTCATTCCAATTAGATAAAAGAAAACATGGCCACCAGCACAGAACATAGTTTAAATGTAGCTGTCTTTGAAAATCATATTATCATTTCCTGTGAGTCCCCAACCCCAAGTAAATTCAACCAATTTTCACAGGAAAATTGTATGATAGGATTGGTCTTTTGATTTCGATCTGACAAAAAACATGGCAGCCACCAAAGAACATAGCTAAACACTGGACCCTATTGGGAGACATTATTTTGTTATTAGCTCTGAGGCTTTTGAAGCAAATTTAACTAAACTGTACTGAAATTATGTAGGGAATGTAAATTTGTTCCAATTCAACAAAAAACATGGCTGCCAGCACAGAACATATCGGTAGAAAAACCTGCTTTTAAGCAGTTATTCAGGTAAGCCATACAGGCTCTGAGCCCCTAGTTTGTTTAATTGTAGTACTTGCTGGAAAAGACAACAATCTGAGAATACATGTATTTAAAAAATAAGTTAATTTTTGATATACTTGTTATTTTTTGTTACAGAAATTTTATATCCCAACATCAAGACAGTTACAAAGATTAGAATCTACAACAAAGTCACCTATCTTTAACCACTTCAGTGAATCTATCAATGGAGCTTCTAGTTTGAGAGCATATAGACAACAAGATAGATTTATTCAGGAATCGTTAAACAGGGTGGATAAAAACATCAGCTTCTATTTCACCAGGATATCATCTAACAGGTATACATATACTACATGTACTTATAGTAGTCATAATGCTGTAGTAAGTTTAAATACAGGTATACATATTCTACATTTATTATATAGAAAGCGGTCATTTATCAAGTTTTCTCAATTAAATAAATGTCATATTGTCACTGGTGAAAATAAAGGATTTCTAGTCACTGGATGACGTCTTTATGAAGCGACGTCACAATATCTCTTCAATGTCGTCGTCAAGTAAACAACTGGCGTATTGAAAGGAAAAAAATAATCCACATCTAAAATCTTGGTTTTTGAGTAGAAAATCTATATAATAAAAAGCATAAGTAAGCGGCCGTCATGAATATCAATAAAAATGTCACTCATGTCGATCAACACAGTGAATTTAACTTGTTGCAGAACAAGTTCTGCAACTCGTTAAATCCATCTGTGTTGTTCGGCACTCGTGACATTTTTATTGATATTCACGACAGTCAATTAGTTATACTATAAGTACTAATAGTAGTCATAATGCTGTAGTAAGTTTAAATCTGTGTAAAAAATTCAGAGTAGGATACAGTGTATTTACAACTGAAATTTGCAGACATCATAAGATACAATTTAATGAAATACCCTAAAACTAAAATTTTATGAAAACAAGCAATAATGATGTGATAGCTCTGTGTTAGCACAAATATTTATTGTCTAGGTATTAATTTTACAAATTAATACTTCATTTACATTGTATATTAATTCCTTACAACTTCTGTCATGTATTTAAAAAATGGCCATATACTGATAAAAAAAATCATAATATGATGCATTTTGAATGCACTTGAATTTTGATTTTATATTTTATTGCCACCATTATTTATGTTACTTCAGATGGTTAGGTTGGAGACTTGAGTTTATTGGAAACATTATCGTGTTTGCGGCTGCCATGTTTGCTGTGATAACAGATATTACGGGTGGACTCGTTGGTTTGTCCATCTCCTACGCTCTTCAAGTAAGTTTGAAAAAGTACATATACTAAAGCTTTAGTAGAAATTGATATACATTTAAAGATAAATCAAGATAAGCTCTACAAGAGCCTTTATGGCCAACCCTACATTTAAAATTGAATTTACGAAATAAATTAATGTTAACTTCTGTAATTCTTGGTCACTGTTTGAAGTACAAAAAATAACAACATTACACAATGAGAAAAACAGAAAAGCTTCAAATTAGTATTAAAAGTGCACCAAAGTTGCCATTTGAAATTTTGGTATTCAAATTCTAGCCAAAAACAGTATAATCAATATTACTAATTAGGCATAAAATAAAAATCAATTTGCCAAAACACACTCGACAGTACTCATATTAAAATGAGAAAAATTATGTAAGTAAGAATAAGTCTCCATGTACAGATATGAACCTGTATCTTATCATATTTTGTTTCATTAGGTTACTGGTGCATTAAACATGTTGGTTAGACAATCCAGTGAATTAGAAACCAGTGTTGTATCTGTGGAGAGAGTAAAAGAATATTCTGAGGTTGACATAGAGGTGAGCTATAGTATGATTGATGTTAGTCAATAATTTCAAGATGAAGTGCAAACTTGCCATATCTTTACTCTGTGTAGTGAGAGATTCTTTTGATCACTCCATAACTTGTAAAATATTTGTTATTACTCCATATTTTGTCAAAATCTTTTTATCACTACATATTTTTTCATATCTATGTTAAAGCTGAATCAGAGTAGATGAATAGCGGAATATCATTTATCCCTAGATATGGTTGTTTAAACATGCATATATCATTTATCCCTAGATATGGTTGTTTAAACATGCATTGAGGTAAAATAGAAATTAGTTGTTACAATCACCACATCTACAGATATGTCTGTCAGACTGTCCATATGTCTGTCAATCTGTCTGACTGTCTGTCTGTCTGTCTGTCCACACTTCTTGTAATGGCAACTTCTAAACCACTGGAAGGATTTTGATGAAACTTTGCACAAAGGAAGAACACTTTATAGAAATGTGCATGAAGGTTTTTATTCTTGTTGGAATTCATGAATGGAAGAGAATATGACTTCGCTTTTTCACAGA
This sequence comes from Modiolus philippinarum, assembly GCA_002080025.1. Classification (NCBI taxonomy): domain Eukaryota; kingdom Metazoa; phylum Mollusca; class Bivalvia; order Mytilida; family Modiolidae; genus Modiolus; species Modiolus philippinarum. Next base: position 42,192 of record MJUU01059813.1, on the reverse strand, counting down.
TTCTATCTGCACAGAATACCTCGTAAGCACAACTCCTCTTAAACCACTGAAAATATAAAGGTAATACACTATATGGAGATGTGTATGAAGAAATATGATAAATGCCAGGAAGGGGAGATGATTTGACTTTGACTTCATTGATTCTGTCTGCATGGAATACCTCGTAAGCCCAACTCCTTTTAAATCACAGGGAGGATTTTGATGAAACTTTACGCAAAGGAAAGATACTATATGGAGATGTGCATGAATGAATTTAATTACTGTCCGATACTGTGAAGGGGAAATGATTTAATTTTGACTTTTGATTGATTCTTTCTGCAAGGATTTTTAGCTCGCCTCACGAAGTGAGGGGGCTTATGTGATACCCCTAGTGTCCGCATCCGCATCCACGTCTACTTAAGTAGAATGGTTAAAGTCCATTCCTGCTTACTGTCGTGTCACACATCAATCATATTGGTGTGTATGATGCATTTGGGGATGAGAACTGCAATGCATGCTTTGGATGCTGTCTGTGACCTACATTTTATGAATGTGCGACTTGGTTAGGTAGAATGGTTAAAGTCCATTCCCGCTTACTGTCGTGTCCCACATCAATTATATTGGTGTGTATGATGCATTTTGGGATGAGAACTGCAATGCGTGCTTCAGATGCTGTCTGTAAGCTACATTTTATGCTTGAGCGACTTGGTTAGGTAGAATGGTTAAAGTCCATACGGCTTACTGACAAGTCCCACATCAACCATATTGATGGGTATGTCTCATTTTGGGATAACAACAACAATGCATGCTTTGGATGCTGTCTGTGACCTACATTTTATGCATCAGTGACTTGGTTAGGTAGAATAGTTAAAGTCCATTCCCACTTACTGACAAGTCCTATATCAACCATACTGGTGTGTATGATGCATTTTGGGATGACAGCTGCAGTGAATACTTTTTGATGCAGTCTGTGACCTACATTTTATGCATGAACGACTTGGCTAGATAGAATGGTTAAAGTCCATTCCCGCTTACAGACATGTCCCACATCAACCATATTGGTATGTACAATGCAATTTTGGATGACAACAACAATGCATGCTTGGGATGCTGTCTGTGACCTATATTTATGCATGAACGACTTGTTAGGTAGAATAGTTAAAGAATACATTTTGATGTGGTCTGTGACCTACATTTTATGCATGAATGAATCCATTAAAAAGAATGATATAGTCCATTCCTGTTTACTGACATGTTTAACATGTGACAGTGCTGCGCAAGGAGATGAGCTTAGCAGGCTGTGGCTGCTTTCTATGTTTTTACTTTCACAATTTTTCAAAGAAATTATTCAAAGGGTATATATTGTGAAGTAAAGCTATGGGAGAGAAATGCTTTTTCATTGTTATCCTCTTGATTTCTGTAATAATTATGATTTTGTGTAAAATGGCAAAGAGGCCAAAAATGGGTAAATTTTAATTTTTTTTTTCTGATTTTGACAGAATATTTTCATTGGAATTGATAAGTTATCAGAATTACATCAATGTTTCAGTTCCATACTCTTATTGTGTCCACATCTGTTTGGGTCCACACCCATCTAAATTTGCACTTGACATATGAGTCGGGGTACAGTGAGCGATTGGGTATATCTGTCTGCCATTCGGCAACAGCTTTTGTTTACACTTGGTCTTTTGACTGTACCACACAATTTTATGTAAATTCTGGATTAAAGTAGTATTGTAAAAACAACATTTTCTCAGATTACTCTGTGACTGGTATGGAGAAGTTTTTAAAGTTTTCTTAAGACATACAACCCTACAACCAAGTGTTGCATAGTCCTGTTTGTGGATGCTCAGTCTGATAACATTCATTTGCTTCAATATTAACATTAACTATATATAATTCATGAAGAAAGAAAAGTGACACTCGTTGAGTAACTTTACTTTTGTCAGCAGTATATTTGAAAGATAACTCTTAATACAAATGTACATGTACATCTACATAAGTTGCAATTATTGTACAGTTACCAACACAATAATTTTGATTTATCAAGGAAATATTTATATGAGTTAATGTTTTCATTACCAGGATGAATGGATAAGACCATTTAAAAGACCACCACATGACTGGCCACATGCTGGAGGATGCCATTTTGTGGATTATAAAACAAGATATAGGGCTGGTCTAGATTTAGTTCTCAGAGGAATTTCCTGTCAAATCCAAGGGGGAGAGAAGGTATGTATAAGAAAATCAGATGTAGGGGGAGGGGGTTGGATCTAGTTCTTAGGAAAATCTCATATTATGTTTTTTTAGGCGAGTTAGTTAAATAAACTTTCTCATAGACTGAAACTAATATGCATTCTTCAGTTGAATTTAGATGGCTAGAACTGCATAGCTAGAACACCATGGATATTTCAGACTCTTTTTTTTTCCTTTGTACAAGTTTAACTGAAGTAGATTTTTTAACTAAGTTCAAATACTTTTAAAGCATTCATTAGGTAGGATTCATTTATCAATGTATATGAATTGATACATTTTGCATACATTTTGATTTTTGACATTGAAAAGTAAACATATTCAAATGTTTATTTTCTCCCCCCCCCCAAAAAAAAACCAAAAACAAAAACAAGCAAAAAAACAAACACTTGGTCTATTCTATGCTCTTTCAGGAGACATGTATCAGGTTTCATTGGCTTTACGTTAGACACAACTATCGTCAAGTTCGACCATTTTAATAACAACTCGACTTGCCCAACCTCGATGTTCCCAAGCAATGTCGACGTAGACATTACAATGTACTAAAGTATGAAGCGTTATTTCCCATGATGTTCCCGACATTTCTCCGGGCCGGAAGCCCCCGAACCAAGGGGCACGTTTTGGAATAAATCGCCATTCAACTCCTCGGTTACACAAATACTGTTGAATTTCGTCTGATTATAATAAATGTTTCAAATGTTCTGATGCAGCTACAAATGTTGTTGTGTTGTCGCTCATGATCACTGCTGGTACTGATTTTCTGCTGGTAAAGCATTTAAATGCTTGTAAAAATGAGTCCTTTGACAAATTTGTTACAACTTCTATATGAATTGCCCTAGTTGAAGCACACGTGAATAAACAAATGTAGGCTTTAGACACTGTTTTGTCACTGTTTCTGATATTTAAACTTTCGGTAAAGTCTAGCTGTTGAGGTGAATGGTGGTGAATCCTGTAATCTCATCTTCTTTAACGGTGCAATTTCTGTTTGTGGATAAGGTCTTCCCATTACTTTTCTACAAACTATACATTTGCGTAAAAGTCTCTTCACTTATTGTCGTATTGCTGGAATCAAGTAATTTTGTTGTATTACGGTCACTGTTGAATTTACTCCTGAATGAAGCGTTTGGTTGTGTGCGTCAAAAACTATCAATTCAGAAAGTCTACAATTCGATGATAACAAAAAAAAAATTTTGTCGATGCCAGTAATGGCACATCGTGTATTCTTCCATTGCATCTCAATAAATTGTTCTCGTCAATAAATAAGCGTAATTGTGAAATTCGTGGTAATTTCCGTGAAGTTACATTTCCCGATTGCAATGCTTCTAATTCATCTTTGAATTCACTTTCTTGGCAATGTGGTATCCACATTTTTGTTGATGTGTGTACTTATTCGCATTTAAAGGGTCCTATATTCCTTGATTCCTTGATTGTTTTTGACTTCTTCAATTACAAATATAACGTAGTACATACGATGCCACATGTAAGAGTTTCTTGAGAGATCCAAATTGCTTCAAGTCAATTATTTTATGTAATTAATGAAGGGAAGATAGAATGTAAACCATTTTCAAGTTCTTGTATGCAATCCCCTATATTCTCCTACTAAAAGTGCTACACTGTATCTTGGTGATCGGTAATCGGTCCGAATGTAGTTAGAAATTTCAGTCCTTTCCACCATAAGTCACTTGATTTCAATTGTTCGCTTATTATGACTCTTGTTAATAAATCTGCTGGATTTTCCACTGTCGGACAATATTTCCATTCACAGCTAAGTACCAACTCTCGCATTTCCTGAATTCTATTGGCTATAAAACATTTCAGTGGTTTCGTATTTTTATTCCAATGCAATACTATCTGGCTGTCTGACCATAAAGTTGCAGATTTCAACTCCAACGAAATAAATGATGCGTAAGACACGCTCCAATGACTGCTGCCATAAATACTGCTGCTAACTCCAATTGTGGCAATGTTAACTCTTTAACAGGTACAATTCTACTTCTAGCTAGTACGAACACTGTTTCATTACCATTACAAATATAGGCTATAGCTCCATATGCTTTACTACTAGAATCGACGAAAACATGTAATTTGGTTTCTGATAATGTAGATTCGTTTTCAAAATAACTTCTCCCAATTTTTGTCATTGTTGTGTTTTCAATATCTTTCGCTATGTTGATCCATTTTTCACTCACATTTTTCGGTAATGGTTCGTCCCATTCAAAGTTTCTTTTCCATAACTCCTGAAGTAACAGCTCAGCTTGTATTGTTACTGGTGTCAATATTTCGAGTGGGTCGTATATTCTTTATGAGTGTCTAAGAATTTCACGTTTCGTTGTTCTCTCGTTTTCATTTGCAATATCTTGTTTCGGAAATAAAATTTTGTCACTGATAGAATCCCATCGCATTCCTAATACCTTTGTTTGTTCATCCTTGTCTAATATATTTTGCACTTTGGCTAGCTTACAAATTTCTTTGTTGTTTGACGACCATGACCTTAAGTTAAAGCCGGCTGTTGACATCATTTTCTTTGCCTCCGTGAAGTAGGTCACGGCATCCTCTTTTGTTTTCATACTTGATAAGATATTATCAACGTAAAGATCTCTTTCTAATGTTTCCGCTAACTCCGATTTGTTGAGTTTTAAATGTTTGAGTAATGTTGCATTAAGGAGAAAGGGTGAGCACGTTGCTCCAAATAACACAGATCTAAAACGGTATGTTTTTAGTTCACTTTCAGGATTCATATCGTCTAAATCGTACCATTATATCTACTAAATCATAAAGCTGCAATGGCACATCTGCCAAAAAATTGTTCAAACTCAGGTGGTCTGTAAACAGCTTGAAACTACAGTCATATACCACTCGTATAGGTGTTGTACTAGAGTCTTTCATAACTGGGTGACGTGGTTTGTAGTGCACTGAATTCGTTGTCGGTTCACTTTCATCTATGGTCTCAATGAATCCTTGGCACTCCTGATCAGATATAATTTTGCTATATTGCTGTAACAAGGCAGGATTCTGTCGCAATCATCTGATAACGTTTTCTGTCCTCCTTTTCGTAACATGAAAATTTGCTTGCAATTCATCGTGGTTTTCTTTCCATGGAAGTCTAGCGATATACTGATTGTCACGGAATTCAGTTGATTTTTCTTGGTAATTTTTTACGTATTCATCCTTCTTTTTGTTGATTTCGGTAGAATCAATCCTGATTGATTCAAGTTTCCAGAACATTTCCAAGTCCTGTTCCTCTGTCTTGTGTGCTATAAACATATTGTGAATTCCTATGATTGACGATTGTTTGGTTCCCTGCTCCATTAACGGACCTGACAACAGATACCCTAACTTTGATTTCACGGCAACTGGTCCCTCTCCACGAACAATTTGGTCTTCTATAAATGTCCAATAGTAATCGGCCCTGATAAGCACTTCAGTCTCAAATGTATCATCTTCGGTTATCGGATGAGCTAAGCGTAATCCTCGGAAGATAATTACTATTTCTGTTAACATGTCTGATATGGTTTTGGAGTGACGCTGCAATTGTAGGAACAATTAGTACTTCGACTGGCATGCGATTTCTGTTCTCTGTTTCAATCATAATGGTGGCTTTCCCCAAATGTCTGACATTATTAGATTCCTTCTCGCCAAAGCTTGACAATTGAACAACTTCTGTATTTTCAACATTGAGTTTCGGATTGTTTGCTAATTTTTTGCTCACAAAAGATTGCTGAGCACCCTCGTCAAACAATATGTTAGCGTCCATACCTTTCTTATCAGATCAAACTGGTGCGATGGCAGTTTTCAATAACACACTTGATTGATATCTGGTTGATGAGTGCATCACTGTTGTCTCATTTTCAGCGTTTTCTGTATCATTCACTAAATTTATGTTAACTGGTTTCGATTCATTTGGCCTTGGTTGACTCCTGATTGCACTTTTGTTTGTTTGTAGCGTGAAATGTAGATTTGCTCTCTGTATTAGCTTGTGTTCCATAACATAAACTTGAATGGTGTCCCTTGTTACATGTGCGGTACACATGTTTTGACTTACATTCATTCAAATGATGCGTTCCTAAACAATCAAAAAGTAGGTTGTTACGTTTCACAATTTGCATTCTAGTTTTGCTGTCTGTAACTCGTGTACAGTTGATAGGTGCGTGTATTTCTTGGCAAAATACGCAAGGTTTTGCAGTAATATGTCGATGCTCATTCTGTTTAATGTTTATATTTTTGTGGTCTAGTTTCTGTGGTCTCGCTCCGGCTAAAAATGTACATGTAGGTGTATAAATCTGTCTTGTATTCTCATTTGGGCTTGTCTCGATTATCTCAATTTCCTGTGTAATTGATTCTCGGAGATTTCCTAGTTAAGGTTGTCTCTCCTGTGATCTCTAATAATAGTTTTAGGGATTTCAAACAGTAATTTATCAAGGATTACTGGCACTAACAATGATCCATACATGTCTGGCTTTTGCCCTAACGACTCTAGACCCCGGACGTGCGATTCAAGTTTGTCTCCATATTTTCGTAAACTCTGTAAAATTATTTGACGGTGCTGGTAAGTTCATCATTGCTTTCATGTACGTGTAAATAAGTTTACTACTCTGTCCAAAGCGTTTCTTCAACAATTCTATAGCGGTTTCATAATTACTGTTTGTAAGTGCAAACCCTCCTATTGATTTGGTGGTGCTTCCCTGAAGTTGTGTGTTAAGGTATGTAAATTTCTGTGCTGGTGTTAATGATTCATTTAAGTGTATTGAGGTTTCAAAACTGTCCCAAAACTTTGCCATTTGAGTACATCTCCATTAAAAAAGGGTAAATCTAATCTAGGGAGTCGATGGTTATTCAATTTTGGTACTACCGGTCTGTAGTTTTCATTTGTAATTGAAACATTTGTAAACATTTCTGGCTCGCTGCGTGATGTACTTGCATAGTTTGCACCTATGTTTGTGTCAATAGGCATCACTTCTGGCAAAAAACTTGTTGCTTGCAGGTTTAATGAATGTGTAGATATTGTAGGTTGCTTTGTGGATTTAAATTCTCTAGCGATCTGATATGTTCTGTAATTCCTTGTACGTTACAATCTAAAATAAGCATATACTCATCTGATTCCATACATTCCGATTCCATTTCTTCTTCTGTTGTAGCTTCAAATATTTCTTCATTTAGTTTGGCAAGCAAGTCCTGTTTTTAGCTCACCTGGCCTATAACATAAGGCCAAGTGAGCTTTTGCCATCACTTTGCGTCCATTGTCCGTCTGTCCATCAACATTTTCAAAAATCTTCTCCTCTGAAACTGCAGGGCCAATTGTAACCAAACTTGGCTTGGATCATCACCAGGGTATGCAGTTAAAAAATTGTGTTCGATTAGTCCGTAGATCAAACAAGATGGCCACTGTTACTAAAATAGAACATGGGGTAAATTGCTGTTTATATGCCCCGCCCACGAATGTGGAAGGAGCATATAGTGTTACCCTTGTCCGTCCGTCCGTCCTTCCGTCCGCCCGTACGTCCGGTTAAGTTCTGCGTTTAAGTCCATTTCTCAGAAACTGTAAGAGGTAGAACAATAATAGTAGGCCAATAGGTAGATATTTGATAGTACTACAGAGTTCACTAGGCAGTTTGACTCTGTGACCTACATTTCATGCTTGAGTGACTTTGGTTAAGTTTTGTGTTAAAGTACATTTCTCAACAACTGCACATTATAAGACAATGATGTTTCATCCAATGAATTGCCTTGATGAGTACTACCCAAAT
>MJUU01059813.1:12725-33508 GCA_002080025.1 Modiolus philippinarum | reverse complement strand
GCTTCAGTGACTTTGGTTAAGTTTTGCGTTAAGGTCCATTTCTCAACTACTACACATTATAAGACAATGATGTTTCATCAAATTAATTGTCTTGATGAGTACTACACAAATCACTGACAATTAAGTGGCTTTGACCTATATTTTACGCTTCAGTGACTTTGGTTAACTTTTGCATTTAAGGCTGTTTTTCAATGACTAAGTATTGTGGCATCATGATATTTCACTGTAACATTCATCTATAGGAGAACTACCCGTTTCACGAAGCATTGGGTATTTATGACTTACATTTTATGCTTGAATGACTTTGTTAAATTTTTGGGTCTAGGTCCACTTCTAAGCAACTATACACAATATTCCATCACTGACAGGGGATTTATTTTATGCCCAATTGACTTAGGTTAAATTTATTGGCAGGGCATCCGTGTCTTACAGACACAATCTCTAGTTCAATATATGTAAAATCTTTATTTTTCATTAGATTTCGATGGGATTTTTTTTTTTTTTTTATTCCTCTTTTTGTAAGCTTTTTGTAGTGTTAGCAGATTTGATGTATCTCTTACTGTTTCCTTGCTATAAGGGGTCAAAGGTGCTAAAAGTACTTTTTTCAAAATCTCTTAAATCTTCATTTTTATAGGATTTTAATGTTTTTTTTACTTCTGATTCCTCTTGATGTAAGCTTTCAGTAGTATGTCAACAGTTTTTGTGTAACTCTTACAGTTTTTCATAGCTTTAAAGGATTAATAGGGCTAATTTTTATGTTCCCCAGGCCTACTCTTTGTCCAGCTAATTAGTGCGTGAAGCTCCTTATTATGTCCATCTTATTACGATGTTAAGCTCTTTACTGTGTCCACATTCACTTTAATTTACACTTGTTCAAATTTAAGTGGTCGACATGCTGCGGTCTGCTCTCGGCGTAGCCCTTTATTGGAAAATGTGAAATCTTTATTTTTCATCAGATTTTGATTGGGTTTTTATCTTTGGATTCCTTGTTACAAGCTTTAGGCAACATGCCACCAATTTGGTGTAGAAACTTTTAGCATACGGTTTAAGTAGTATGTGACCGATTTAAAATATATCTATAAACAATTCTGAGCTAATAGGTGCAAAAATTGCAGTTGTTCAAATAACCAAATAATGTTTTTCACCTGATTTCAATGGGATTTTTGTTGGTAGTCAACAGATTTTGGGTAGCTCCTGTTTCCTATCAGCAAGGGATCAAAACGGCTGATTTAATTCCCTAGTTTGTGTCCAGCTGCTTAATGTGTCAAGCTCTTTACTGTGTCCACAATAATTTTAAATTACGCTCTTTCAAATTTAAGTTGTTGACATGCTGCACTCCACGTACCCCTTTTATTGTATGGTGTAATAAAGTGTAACTCGTGAAAGTGTAAGAAACTCTGTTTGACAGTTAAGACCCTGCATATCACCTTGGCTGTATATAGGAATGACTACATTGAACAATTTCATTTTACCCAATTACTGTAACCATTATATAGAATTCATGTCATTGTTATTTTATTTTAGGTTGGAATTGTAGGAAGAACTGGTGCTGGTAAATCATCCCTAATGATGGCACTTTTCCGTTTGATTGAAGCTTCTGATGGTAGTATTGTGATTGATGGTCAGAGAATTTCAGATTTAGGTCTTCATGATCTCCGCTCAAAGCTGACTATTTTGCCACAGGTAAAATTTGAATTGAGAGTCACTTTTTATACAGCTGCAAATTTTTGCGGTCATCTTATGGTATGGGCTGCTGCCACTGAGGTTCAAGTGGTTCTGGAGTTGTGCCCTTGAAACCTTGACATTTTCCTAAATTTTGGGTTCCCGAACAAAATCGCAGACAGTATTCAGACTTGGTATGTAATTTTTCACCATCTAACTCAAAGTGCAAATTTGGCGTAAATTTGGATTCTGACTTAGGTTCTGTACTTATCCCTTGTAACTTTGAAATTTTGTAATTGTTTGGGATTCTGACCAATAATATGTAGAGGAAATTGCAGACAGCTAAGGGACCGACCATTTAACCTGAAGGGGGGGGTTATGGTTTTTTTTTCTGGACAGAAAATTTTTTTCGAAACAAATTATTTATTTTTTGCATGCGTATCAACAAAATATTTTTTTTTCAAAACTAACATTATTTTTTTGGGCAGAAAGCCTCATTCAGAAAATTTTTTTTCATCATTTTGACAGCCAAAATATTTTTTTCACATAAAATCAGATCCAAAATATTTTTTTAGAAAAAAACCATAGCCCCCCCTTCAAGTTAAATGGTCGGTCCCTAACCTTCAAAATAGTACATACATTAACATACTTGCCAACCTCTAATGGACCAAATGAGGGTTATGACCCTCTTTCAAACAAGAAAATGAGTGTCATAGCGCGCAACGACATTTCCAGACCAAGAAAAAAGTACTTACAACAGTTTTAGTCTTTTGAAGGGTAAAAATAAATAGCACAATATTTAGAAAATCATTTAATTTTGCACATTCAACAAAGAATATATCAAAAATACTAGAAACGTTTTAGAAAATTCCAACATTTTAACCCCAAAACCATGATAGATGTTACATTTTTACTCAATCACAGTGATGAGGGTCATAATTTGCAAAAGAGGGAGATTTTGAGGGTCATATACTAAAGAGGGTCACACCCTAAAAAAGACGGTGTGACCCTCCAAATGAGGGTGACTTGGCAACAATGCATTAAGGCTGTGTACCACAAAACTCAATTTTAATTTTGGTTTCAGAAATCCAAGCAATTCCAGAGTTACAAACCTTGAAAACTTTGAAATATTTTTTAATTTCTGGCCTTTTGACCAAAAAAGATTACATAATGTCTTCAAAATTGCTCTGAATATGGCTTATCTCTTAACTCTTGAGTTTTATTTTTGTTTAGGAGGAAATAGTGGTTTGGAGTTATGTCCCATGAGATTTTGCAGAAAAATGTGACATGGTATAATGTAATTCATTGTTATTTTTTTCTAATTTACTATAAAGTGCTATGGTTTATTCATTAAAATTATATAGGAGAAATGAAAAGTAGAGTTAAAGTTGAGACCAATAAGTTATGAAATAGACAAAGCACCTTTTTGCCTGCTCTGTAAGCTTTTGAAAGTACATGTTTATAGTACGACTGAGACCCCATTTGAACATGTAGATTTAGATTGATCTAAAGATAGATTGATTCAATATAGAACAATTGTATACATGTGTAAACTAACTAGACAGATTTCGTATTGATTAAGAATATTCCACATCCTGAGGTAGTTTAAAAAGATCTCTCTAAACTGAATTGTCAAGTAAGTAGTGTAAGAGCACAAGATGGATTGCAATGGATCCAATGTTTATAAATATGAACTGAAGCTAAAAATGCACTTTCATTGCAACAAAATGGTAAATAAATGTTGTTATATATCGCTTGTGTTGTTTTTGTTAACCTCAGATTACTTGTCTGATGTGGCTTTTGTGCATTTTCACACAAGAAAAATGTTAGAAAATACCCAAAAAAGGAAAGAAATGAATAGACCTCATTTGCCATACCAACCCTTTTTATTAACCCTTGATTTTTTTGAAAAATTTTTCTGGTTTCTGTTGGAAATTCTGATAAGATATACAATAAGCAGGTTGTTATCATCATCTTTATAAGCCTGGTATAAAATCTACCAATTAATTTGAGATTGATTGTAATTTATTTAGGGAAACACTATCTAAATGAGAAGCTGTTTAATAGAGAATTAATCTATAAAGATCGATCTTTATTTTTATGCCCCCAGATTGATGATGGGGGGGGGCATATTGTTTTTGTCCTGTCTGTCTGTCTGTTTGTGTGTTTGTGCATCTGAAACTTTAACCTTGGCTATAACTTTTGAACTATATAAGGTAGACTTTTCATACTTAGCAAGTGTATAGGTCTAGTCAAGAGGAACATAAATATGCAAAAAAAAATAGGTCAGGTCAAAGGTCAAGGTCACAGAGGTCAAAAAGGGGTGAAATTGGCTGTTTTCACATATCTGACTGTAGAATCCTTATTATTTATCCTATTGAGACGGGGTTTAATTCATGTTATTGCTAATAAAATTGCGCAACTGCAGGATGTGACAGATTTGAGGTAGCATTTACCGTTTTTGAGAAACAAGAGGCCCAAAGGGGGACTAACGGAAAGAAATGAATTTTTAAATTTTTTGTCGGATCTTGATGCAGTATTTTTCTGTAGGTATCTTATAGCATTTTTAAATAGATACTTTTAACAATTAAAGCCATTTCAATTAACAAGAGGCCCAAAGGGGCTTCATCTGTTTCAGAATAAAGGGGTTAAATTGGGTGTTTTTATGGTAATTAACAACTTTTGAACTATGTAAGATAGACTTGAATACTTGGCAAGTGTATAGGTCTTGTCAATCTGAACATAAATATGCAAAAAAATTAGGTCAAAGGTCAAGGTCACAGAGGTCAAAAAGGGGTAAAATTGGGTATTTTCATATATTTAACTGTGAATCTGGGGGCATATGTAGTGTTTCACAAACACATCTTGTTTGCTTATGTACACAAGATCTTAGATGTAATCCCTGACATGAAACTTAACATATTTTTCTGTGTAAGAAAAAAAGATATGTTGTACTTTTATAAGCTAGCAGTTCAAAGTTTAAGGTAAAGTGAAACAATGTAATCCTGAATCACCTCTATATCAATTTTACCTCATGTTGCATGTCAATTTGTTGAAAAAAGAAATGGTTTGATGAATCCATAGTAGTCTCCAGTAGTTCATGATATAGGTCATCAAACCCTTGAATACGTAGAGGTTGTTTTTATGCTCTTCCTAAAGACTCCTCCAATACATACCCTTATCCATCTTTAGACAGGTTTTGTGTTAGATCCATATTGTGGTACCCCGAATACCATCTATTATAAAAGAAGCACTACATACACCTTGATTGGTACTACCAAACTGACCAACATTAACCATGACCTTAGTACAATAGATTATTCTTCTGAATGAATTCATATGATACATGCTGTTAAGCAAAGCCTGACAAGCTAACTGTTTATTCATACTTGCTCACTATCCTCTATTTATTGGGGTTTAACCCCATGAAAGCATTGAATTTGAAATTTTCAAAGAGCAATAATTTCTTTCTTGCTAAACAAATCATCCAATGATTTATTGCATGATCATTGTAATGTCATGAAGAAGCTGAAAAACAACAGGGCTTGGATATGAAGCCTTCTTTATAGGTGTCTCATGCATCAAACTCTCATGAACAATTTTCAAAAGTTTGCAGGTATGTGTATTCTGTAACTTCTATCAATTTTTCACATTTCCTGACTAATGTGGAAATATTTGTTTTCATCATACCCCCTGCAAACAAAGTTTTGGGGTATATAGGAATCACTTTGTCCATTGGTCTCTCTGTACCTTGTCAGTGCATGTTCTCCTAAACAACTGCTTGGATTTTGATGAAATGTTACACAGTTTTAGTACACCATCTCAAGATGCATGAAGTAATATGGTTGCTGCCCAAAATTTTGAAGGCAAGATAATTCATTTTTGAATATTATTGGCAAAAAGGGGGAAGGGCAAGCCTTGTCAGCATGTTCTCCTAAATGACCACTTGGATTTTGATGAAATGTTACAGTTGTAGTACACCATCTGCAGATATGCATGAAGTAATTTGGTTGCTGACAGAAATTTTGAAGGGGAGATAATTCATCTTTGAATATTTCTGGAAAAAAGGGGAAGGTATATCATTGTGTCCATACTTTTATTGTGTCCACAACTGTATTGTGTACACACACATATTGGTTCAGGGTTCAATTAGCAGGGGTATAATTGGCTGCCATTTGGCGACAACTTTAGTTTCGATCTATACAATGTGTCTGGAGAGAATTTTCAACAAAATTTATTCAGAATACAATTCACTTTAGAGAATAAATTCTACAACTTAGACATGTTAATAAATGTAAAAGCTTGAATAACCACTGAATATTGTGGAATGCATTTGAGAAATTTCATACTGTTGCAACTGATTCTAGATGAAAAATCTATAAAATATAAAATATTTTTGTAGTTATGTTGTAGAAATAAATCTAATCAGACTTAAATTGCCAAAATTTTGTATTGTATGAATAAAAATCTAGTTGTAACACATATTAATTTAAGTACACTTTTATTGTCATTTTTTCGCTTAAAATCAGTTCAATTTTTATATCAGTAATTTTCTTTCCTGGTACCCATATTAAAGGAAATACAATTTATCTTACCTTTCGATGCCACTTTTTTGAAATGCAACACTAAAACTCTATATTTCTTTAAAAACATACATGAAAGATTATGGTTGTAGATATGCATTCAAAAATTCAATTGAAAATACTTTTATTGCTTTTATAGCATAGAAGAATATTCCATTGTGTGGTTCAATTGAAACTTCATTTCAAGAATCTCTTACTTTTCTATACGACCGCAAAAATTTTTGCGGTCGTATAATGGTATGGTGCTGTCAACGTCGTCGTCATTGTTGTTGTCGTTGTCTGTAGACACTTTTGTTTTGGGTCAATAACTTTAGTTTCAGTTATGAAATTTTAACACAATGTTCCTTGGCACAAAAGGAAGGCTTGGCATAGTTTTGGTCATTGTGGCCCTATCCGTTTTTAAAAAAGTGGCCAAAAAGGGTTAAATTTGATGTTTTCACATATTTGACTGTAGAATCTTTATTATACCCCCAGCAAACAAAGTTTGGGGGGTATATAGGAATCACCTTGTCTGTCTGTCCGTCTGTCTGTCTGTCCACACTTCTCGTAAGCGCAACTCCTCTTAAACCACTTGAAGGATTTTGATGAAACTTTACACAAAGGAAGGACACTATATGGAGATGTGCATGAAGGAATATAATTATTGTCCGAAACCAGGAAGGGGAGATTATCCGAATTTGACTTTTTGTTGATTCCCTATTTATGGGTTACCTCGTAAGCGCAACTCCTCTTAAACCACTCGAAGGATTTTGATGAAACTTTACACTAAGGAAGGACACTATATGGAGATGTGCATGAAGAAATATAATTATTGTTCAAAACCAGGAAGGGGAGATAATTGAACTACGACTTTTCGTTGATTCCCCATGTATGGGTTACCTTGTAAGCGCAACTCCTCTTAAACCACTTGAAAGAATTTAATGAAACTTTACACAAAGTAAGAACACTATATGGAGATGTGCATGAAGGAATATAATTATTGTCAGAAACCAGGAAGGGGAGATAATTCAGCTTTGAGTTTTCATTGATTCCCTATGTATGGATTACCTCTTACGCACAACTCCTCTTAATCCTCTTGAAGGATTTTGATAAAACTTTTGACAAAGGAAGAACACTATATGTAGATGTGTAAAATGTCAAATAGGCTGAAAAGGGTGAATTTTATATTTGTCTGATTTAGACAGAGTATTTTCATTGGAACCCTTGTGAAAAGTTTTTTCTTGAAGATCCACACTTGTACTGTGTCCGCACCTGTATTGTGTCCACACCAACTTAATTTTGCACTTAACATATCGATTCAGGGTTCAATGAGCAGGGGGTATGTTTGGCTGCCATTTGGCGACAGCTCTTGTTATTTATCGGATTTTGATGGGGTTTCTTTCAATGTCCTCCTGAGGAAATTTCCAATCAGTAGTATGCCAACGGATTCATGAGCATATACTGTTCATGAGATAAATGGGGCCCAAAAGGGGCGAATTTCAAAAATTTTAATTTTTTTAATTTTTAGTCTGACTTTGATGCAGTTTTTTGCAGTGGATTCCTTATGAAAAATTAACATAGCGCTGCACCATTAGATTTTTGATAACTTGTTTTTTTTCCAAGCTATGAGGGGCCCAATGGGGCAAAAATTGCAAACATGCAGATTACCTAAAATTTTTATTTTTCATCCGATTTCAATGGAATTTTTTTCTTTAGATTACTGACATTGTAGGCTTTCAGTAATATGCCAACGGATTTGGTGTAGCTCTTACTGTTTCCGAGGTATAAGGGGTCAAAGGGGTCAAAATTGCATTATAAGAAATATGTGAAGTCTTTATTTTTCATTAGATTTTGATGGGATTTTTATCTTTAGATTGTTCTCATTGTAATCTTTCAGTGATATGGCAGTATATTTTGCGTTACTCTTTGGTTTCCAAGCTATAATGGGTCAAAGGGGTCAAATTGCAATATTTCAAAATATGTGAAATCTTTATTTTTCATTGGATTTCAACCTGAGTTTTTTCTTTGGATTTCTCTTGATGGTAGTCAACAGAATTTTTTAGCTCTTACAATATCCTAGTAATAAGGGATTAAAGGGCTAATTTTAATTTTCACTAGTTTGTGTCCAGTTAATTAATGTGCCAAGGTCCTTATTGTGTCCAGCAAATTACTTTGTCCACATTCTAGTTTACACTTGTTCAGATTTCAGTGGTCGACATGCTGCCGTCGTATCATGCTGCTCTCGGCGTAGCCCTTTATTCTCTCCTGGTACTTCGGCTTCCTCCACCAATTAAACTGACGGCTATGCTATGGCTTAATACTGCTAAAAGTGGTAAACAAAATCTTACGACACATAACATAAGATCGTTGTCAATTGTAGGATCCTGTTTTGTTTTCTGGTACACTACGTATGAACCTTGACCCCTTTGATCAGTATACAGATGAACAAATATGGAGATCATTAGAACATGCTCATCTCAAGAAATTTGTGTCTGAGTTACCAGAAAGAATGAACCATGAGTGTGGTGAAGGAGGAGGTAATCTAAGGTGAGTAACAATGAGTGTAACAGGGATCTAAGATGAGGTAGCATGAGAGTGGGGGAAGTAGTGCAAACTCAAGACAGTATGCAAAAAAAGAAAAGATTTTGTGTATGAAAATAGGGACCAATCTTAAGAATTTTGACAATGTAGAATGAAGCATAAGAACTTAGAAGAGAGAGAAAATTTTTTAAAGGAGGGAAGAAAAGTTGTAATATGTTATCATAGCAAATTGAACTATTAGTAATGAAGAGAAGACCTAAGGTGGTTTAATGGGATAGACATGACCATTGTTATGAAGAGAGCAGGTAAATTGAGGTATTTAGAGATTAATCATTGAATGGAAATAAAAAGTATGTAATCCAGAGAGTATAAAGTCACAGTAGGAAATCCAAAGAAATATAGCTCATGAATGTGAGGGAAGAAGAAATCTAAGGTATTAAGATCTGAAAGAGTAGTGCACCATGAGAAAGAAAGGGAGACATAAGTTGTTAAAAAAATAAGAGAATGAACTCTGAGTTTGGAGGAGAAAGAAGTTGAATGCTTTATATCAGATGAAAAAAAGATTAAATGTAAATGTATCATATAAAATTCTTTCAGGACAACTCTGGAGCTATAATTTTCTAGAGAAGTCGAGCAGGTACATACAATCTCCTGGTTGAATGAAATCAAGAGCAACCAAACACAAAGTGAAGGGATAGCTGTTAGTGGGACATGTGCATACCCACTTAATATTCTTGACATAAAATTATAGCTTCATAGTTATCATGTATTAAAGGGTTATTTGGTAGGTGTTTATTAAAGTGTTGAAAATAACTGAGAAGCAATTGAATGCCTCGCCTTAATTCAAGTTACCGGAATGGTTATTATATAATTTTTTAGTGTTGGCCAAAGACAGCTGGTATGTTTAGCCAGGACTCTACTTAGAAAGACAAAAATATTAATATTAGATGAAGCCACAGCTGCTGTTGACATGGAAACAGATGAACTGATACAGAAAACTATTAGAGAAGAATTTAAAGATTGTACCATACTTACAATAGCTCATAGATTGAATACAATTCTCGATTATGACAAGTAAGTGAATAAATAACCATAAGTTTAACATAGTTGTTTAAATAAACATTGATTTACATTTAGGCCACTGGCATTAATCAGTTCTCTCAAGACAGTTCCAGGCAGTAGTCTTACTGACGTGACATCTTTGATAAAACTAAATTCATAAGGGTTTCAAGTTGAAGCTTAATAAAATGTGTATCATTGTAGAAACAATTCAATACACATTGAAATTGTTGTCATATCGCAACATGTAATCATATTTAATTCATCAGTTATTAACCCATGTCTAGTGCATTATGTCTATAAAAAATTGCCTTTTACGGACAGATCTGAATAGGCAGGTTGTGACAAAATAACATGTTAAAAGAATTATATTGCTGTTATTCTACGCACTGAAAATATTACTAATTGTTTTGGTATCAATGGTTTACATCTCAAAACATAAAGGTACAAATACTAAATAAGACGTGATTAACCACATATCTGTCACATAGATAGATGTAGTCAATTACATTGTATATAACATAATTATTGTCACATGTCGATGATTGATACTTATATACACGGATGTAAATCAAAGATTTCTAATGACTAATTTGTTGACATGTTAATTTCACAGCCAGTTTATTCTGTCACATAAGTTATTTATCCAATGATTTATATTTAATTTTGTTTTAATTTTACAATTTTAATATATGTACTGTTAAAATAACATCAAAAGGATATAATTGTGGTGTTTAACTTGGCAATGTACTTTAAGAGAACAGACTAAAAATTGATCAAATGACAAATATTAGGCTAGACCCTGTTGATTTCTCATTTGACATATACCGGTATCTATGTATAAGAATAGTTCTTAGATATCAATTTCATGGTTTTGTTTTGTAAGGACTGTGGCAGGAAAGATTGCAAACACTGCTATTCTAATAAGACTCCGAATGATACTAGTGTATCTACAGCAAAGTCGTTGTTGACGCTACAATCTCTATATGTATACAAAAACGGGGATATCATGTCCCGCATAATTCCCGAGGGTATATCATGACTTTGGTTTTAGGTCATAATACATGGTCAATGATAAGGCCATACATAATAACTCTTGGTATGGTTGTGATATTAACATTATTTATTTACAATATATAACAGTTTCTTTCAAAGAGCAATAAGATTTGTTATAAATATCAGTCAAAGGTCATTAGTACAATGGAAACACAGACTGGGTTCACATACTCACTCTCTAATGGAAGACTTGGGAAATTGTAGTTTGTCTTCTCTGTCCATCAGTCCTCCCATTTGTTGGTCCACCCATCTACTTTTCTTGAGTAGAAACCCATTCTTTATTTTAAGCTCACATGGCTATGGCCAGTCTATAGTTTAACACTGGATCATGTAGGAAAATATATTCAGAGATCTTCTCTGATACTACTGAACTAATTTGAACCAAACTTGTCTACAATAGTTGTTAGGTGGTCCCCTCCAAAAAAGTTGTTTTTCCGAGTCCTACCTTATCCAAGATGGATGCCAGCAGGGAACATAGTTTAACATTGGACCCTTTGGGAAAGATATTCAGAGATCTTCATCTCTGAAACTACTTAGCTGGTTGAAACTAAACTTTGCAACAAAAGTTCATGGTGGACCCCTTTAAAAAGGTGTTATTCAGGTTTGCACTTTTTCCAAGATGGCCACCAACAGGGAGCATAGTTTAATATGAGACCCTATGGGAAAAGACATGAACAGATCGTCTCCTCTGAACTACAGAGCCAATTGGAATTAAATTTGGCCAAAATAGTGTTTGGATGGTCCCCTATAAAAAGTGATTTTTAGATTTGCACCATATTACATTTATCCAAGATTGCCATCAGCTGAGAACATAGTTTGATATTGGGCCCTGTGAGAAAACTTCTCCTCAGCAACAACTGAGTCAATTGGAACAATTATCTTAAGACCATAGTCTAGATGAGTGATACAGGCTTGTTTAAACAAGGGTTTCACAGGAGCATGATATGCATAATATTCCAGGAAAACCTTTATATTTTTGACACTATGTGCTTTAAGTACCAGATGTATTGAAAGTAGATAGATGTAGCTTCATGAAACTAAAAATCATTGAACACATAACATTCTTAATAAGAGTCCTGCATTGAGATGCTGTTGTCCTATAGTTTTCACTTTGTCTGTCTGTCCCTTCCTCCATCCCTCCATCAAAAATTTTTTCCATCAAAGAATTCTTGGCTTGTACAAAGGAGAATTATTTGAAATTACGTATGCAGCTTGGAAAATGATGAGTTGTATTGTGTAAGCCATTTTCAAGTTTGTTAGGCATCCACTTTAAGTATGAACCAAATTTTTATCAAAGATATCTTGGCTTGTATGGCAGAGAATCATTTGAAATTTGTTATGAAGCTTGGAAATGATGTATTGTATAAGTGATTTCCAAGTTTGTGTAGCATCCACTTCCTATTTGTCTATACTTTGATTACTACTTACCAAATTTTTGTCAAGATTTCTGGACTTGCACTGTAACAAATGATTTGAAATTAAGTCTGAAGCTTAGAAATGATCAGTTGTATTGTGTAAATGATTTTCAGGTTTGTAACATGACTAGTTCCTGCTTTCTGATGCTTCGATTGTTTACTTGTAAACCAAACTTTCATAAAAAATTGCTTGTCTTGTATCCGTGGGAATTATTTGATATTTAGTCTGAATAGTTTTATTGTGTGAGCAACTTTCAGATTTTTTACTCAACTTCTTCCTGTTTATTGGTACTTGGTTTTTAGTTCCCCATCAACAAGTTGATGGGGACTTTTGGAGTATCCCTTGTGTCCTTGTCTGCGTCTACGTCTACGTCTGCGTCCGCATTTAAGTATATATCTTGGTAACTATGAAGGATAGGATCATCAAACTTTGCATACAGATGCATCTTGGGCTATCTCACAGCCTCCAAGAAAATTAGGTCTCTTTGACCTATATTTTCCGCTTAAATGACTCGCATTACGTCCGAGTTCATATCTCAGTCACTATACATACTAGGATCATGTAACGTTGCATATGCATGCATCTCTGATGGTAGGTCAGCATCCAGGCAAAATAAGGTCACTTTGACCTATATTTTCCGCTTGAACGACTTACATTCAAGTTTATGTCCGAGTTCAGATCTCAGTCACTATACATGGTAGGATCATGTGACCTTGCATATGCATGCATCTTTGATGGTAGGTCAGTATCCAGGCAAAATTAGGTCACTTTGCCCTTTATTTTCCGCTTAAATAACTTACATTCAAGTTTATGTCCTAGTTCAGATCTCGGTCACTATACATGTTAGGATCATGTAACCTTGCATATGCATGCATCTCTGATGGAAGGTCAGCATCTAGGCAAAATTAGGTCACTTTGACCTATATTTTCTGCTTGATTGACTTACATCTAAATTTACTGAAGAGTTCAGATCTCAGTCACTGTACATGTAATGATCATGAAAAAGAAAGGAAATGGGGTAAATGTCAAGGAGACAACATCCCATATCCAGGTTAAAACTTGCATATGCATGCATCTCTGACAATGTGCCATAACAAGGCGAACTATGTAATCTTTGATTACCTATGTTTAACTATAAACCAAATTTTTGCCAAAAATTTTTGACTTGAAGGAGAGGGAATAATTTGTTATTTAGTCTAAAGATAAGAATTGATATGGTTTTGTAAAACTTTAAGAAACTTGATTGCTTAATGACAAAAGACAGGAATTATTATAGGTGTTACTAGAAGAATATTGGAATATTCATTGAAGAATTGGAAAATATAATATGTTAATGATCCAGGAAATCTGCCATAATTGTCAAGTTGCAAAAATTAATCATAATCATTTTCAATGTGAAAGAATAATGGACTCGTATTGCATGATAAATGTTTTATATTTTACAGAGTGATGGTATTAGATCAGGGATTGATAAAGGAATTTGATTCACCAGATAGCTTATTGAAAGATAAGTCCACGGTCTTCTATGGTATGGCAAAGGCTGCTAATATCCTGTCATAGGTCTGCATGTTATAGAAGAATCTGTTGAAGTGTTATAAACTCTGTTTAATGATCTGTTAGATAAATGATATATTGTATGTTAGACTTGAGTGGTTCTTTCTGTTTCTGTCATATTAATAACTTGATAAAATTTCATTACATTTTGTCCATTTTCTGTTGTGCCAAGATGTAATAAGGGTCATGTCTCAACTTTTCAATGTTTTATACAGAAATTAATGCATTATTAAATTATGGTTATAGAGATGTGACTTATAGCTGCTAGCAAAATCCAAAAATGTTTTTTTTGAAATTTGTATTTATTTATAACTATCTTAATTTATATCTCTGTAATGTTTTACATTTATCAAAATTCAGGTATATTACTTTTTCTCCAAAATATAAATGATAATTCTAAAAAGCTTTTACAATCAAGGCCGTATTATTTATTGTGTTTAGCTAGCTACCTACTTAATCAGGTGTCAGCATTTTTGTTGAGTAATTGCAGTTTTAGGAATGTCTTTCCGAGTACTTGCAGTTTAAGGAAATTTTTGTTGAGTACATGCAGTAAAAGATTAGTTTTATGATATACAGTTTCCTGTACTAGTTATTAAGGTATATTATCTGACTGCAGGGTAGACATGTGCTTGTACATTCACCAGAGCATTATGACACTATAGTGTAGTTTTTATACTTAATATGCATAATTATTGATAATCTAACTACCCTAGCACATAAAGAAGTTCAGTTTCTGTACAAATAATCAAAAATTATAATCATTATATCATTTCTTACTCTGTTTAGAAATATTGAATATGGAATATAAAGATAAAGATTTGATCATTTTTTTTATGCAAAACTTGTCCAACATGTTCTAACAGGTTTTCCTGTAGATGTAATGCTTCAGATATGTTCAAACCTTTTTTAACTCAACTGGCTAGAGCCATGCAGGGTGAGCTTTTGCCATCACTTTGTCTCCTTTGATTATCCAGCTGTCAATCGTCTCACCGACAAAAACTTTTCATTCAAAGATCTTCTCCTCTGAAACTGATGGGACATTTGGAACCAAACTTGGTAACATTAGTCTGTAGATGGTCCCCTGCAAAAAAGGTGTTTTTCATGTCCTTGCTATAACCAAGATGGCCACCAGTCTGGAACACATTAAAAAATCTTCTCCTCTGAAACTACTGAGCCAATTTGAAATTAACTTTTCCACAATAATCCTTAGGTGGTACCCTGCAAAAAAGATTTTCAGGTCTGCACTATAACCAAGATTGCCACCAGCATGGATCATAGTTTTAACATTAGACCCTAAGGGAAACACATTCAAAGATCTTCTCCTCTGAAACTGTTCAGTGAAATGGAACCAAACTTGGACATAATAGTCATTCGGTTGCCCCTGCAAAAAAAATTTTTTTTTGTTCTTGCTTTATCCAAGATGGCCAACAGCTGGCAGCATAGTTTTAACATTGGACCCTATTTAAAAACACATTCAAAGAGCTTCTCCTCTGAAACTACTGATCCAATTGGAACCAAAATTGGCCACAATAATCCTAGGATGGGCCCTGCAAAAAATGTTTTTATAAGGTCTGGGCTATATCCAAGATGGCTGCCAGCATGAAAAATAATTTTAACATTGGACCTTGTTGGACAACACATTCAAAGATCTTCTCCTCTGAAACTGCTGAGCTAAACCTGGCCACAAGTCTTTGGGTGATGCTATGCAAAAAGGGTGTTTTTCAGGTCTGTGCTATATCCAAGATGGCTGCAAGCTTGAAACATAGTTTCAACATTGAACCCTATTGGAAAACATATTCCAAAAACTTCTCCTCTGAAACTGCTGAGTCAGTTGAAACCACAATAGTCATTGAGTGGTCCCCTGCAAAACAGGTGTTTTTCAGGAGCCAGTCGAAACCATACATGATCACAAAAGACTTCCCCTGCAGAGAAATGTTGTTTTTAGGGTTCACACTTTATCCAAGATGTCTGCCAGCATGGAGCATTGGATCCTATGAGAAACACTAACAAAGATCTCTCCTTACGGTTAATTTCACAACATATGATTACTAACCACATCTGTAAAATTAACAGTAAACTACTGGGCATATTGTAACTATACTGTATAATCATTTATTTTCGTGGGGATAAAATTTCATTGATTTAACGTTTAAAACTATTTTGTGTGGACAAATTTTCGTGGAATTCATATATAATATAGTAATTTCTACTGCTTGAATTAAATTCATGGGGATTTAATTTCGTGGATAACTCTTACCCAAACAAATAAACGAAATTAAATCCCCCATGAATATTTCTGCTTTTCTCTAATTTCCAGCAAATTTATCCATCGCCTGACCGGTGTGATAAAAATATTTCTCGTCTTTAGTGAGAGAACAACTCACATGGAATTTCCCGCCAAATCTATTCGGAACATCATCCTCGGTGTTTTACATTATGTCATTAGAGAAACATTTTCTACATCTTAAACACATAAATTATGAAATATCTCCCATCTTGTTAAATAAATTTTCAAATGTTTAAAGACTCGACAACCCTAATATTCAAACATTTGCAAAATTTATTTAATTCGATGTGAGAAATTTCATAATCAACTTAGTTCTCGTTGTAGAAACTATATTTAACTATGTACTCTTGGACTCTTTATCATAAAACTAGTCTATATTAGTCAATGGCCAGATGAGCTATACAGGCTGTTGAGAGCCTTTTGTTTTTCTCCCTGAAATTCTACTGAAAATCTTGTACATATTTCCTTATGTCACAAAATTCTGTTAAACTGAGGTCTTTTTTTAGTGTATTTATAGCACAAAATTCTGTTTTATCAAAGTTTCTGGAGATAAATCAAATCATTTTAGCATAAAATCCCGTCTTGCACTATGGTTATTAAAATAAAAGATATAACCCATCAAATATCATAGCTGTGATCTAATTGATAATTATTAGTATAAAAAAATATCTGTTTACAAAAAAAAACAAAAAAAAGAAAACAACAACAAAACAAGGAAAACAAACAAGCAAAAACAAAACAAAGCAGATGAAAAACCAAATGTAATGGTGCAGCACATCTTTAAATCATATAGTTTTGATAATGTAGTGGTTTTGTCATACATATGCTAAAAAAGGGTAATTGGATGATTACAAAATGTATTGTGAAGTAGGGTATCAATTGCACTCACAGGCTTATTCAATTATTATATTGGTGCAACAATAACTGTTGAGTATTACAAAATGAGAATTTTTTGTCATACATGAAAGTAACTCTGTTCATTATATACTATATTCAACTTTTACATGGTATGTGGACTTCACAGACAAAAATATCAGGGATAGGATATTTCAGTTCAAACTATTTAACATGATAATATATGTGTAAAACAGCTGAATTTTGGATATACATTTATATATATTTATTGTACATTTAGCTTATGATAACAGCTTTTCTAGAAAATTACCACTTCCATAAATAGTTTCATTTGCTTTCATCACTTTTATATTTATAAACATCAACACATTTTTGTCAGGGTCACATCTGTAAATCTTTAGCTCCTGGGAACTAATGACTGGTGGGCAATTGTCATACCCCATGCATTGGAGTCAGCAAAAACTTAAGTTCTCTTAAGTGCTAGGATGGTCATATTTGGTATGTGACTTGCAAACGATTAGAGCTTTATTGAGGTACCATATTCTAAATTTTTTGACATTGACCTTGCTTCTTGGGCAATTTAAAAAAAAAACTTGAACTTTTCATCTAGAAGCTGGTCATTAAGTGCTATGGTGTTTATATTTTGTATGTGACTCATTCTATGATATCATATTTGTAGACATTTTGTCCTCCACCTTAGCTTGAGGGCAATTTTTTTAACCTTGCTTCTGGAAGGTAGTCATTAAGTGCTAGGGTATTCATATTTAATATGCAACTTTCATATGCAACTTTCTTGTGATGAGACCTTGGGTAAGGAGGTAGCATATGTGTTAACATTTTTACCTCAACCATGCCCTGAGGGCAATTAAAAAAATTTTGCAATTGCAAAAAGATAATACTTTTATATCAAATTTGGATTGGCATCAGTCTATACACCCAGCCAGCTATGATGTCATCTGACAACTCAATTTATTTGAATCAGCCTTTTAGCTCACCTGACTCAAAGGGTCTTAGAGAGCTATTGCCATCACTTGGCATCTATCGTCTCTCGTCTGTTAAACTTTTACATTTTCATCCTTATCTCTGAAACGACTGAAGCAAATTCAACCAAACTTTACAGGACTGATGTATGGAAGGTCCTTTACAAAGATTGCTCATTTCATTATAATCCCCCCAAAAAAAAGAAACATAGCTGCCAACACGGAACTTAGGTTTAACATTGCACCCTATGGGAAAAATAACATTTACATCTTCTCCTCTGAAACCGCTGAAGCAAATTCAACCAAACTTTACAGGAATAATGTACTAAAGGTTCTTTACAAAGTTTGCTCATTTCTTTCCGATCTGACAAAAAACATGTCCGCCAACACGTAATATATTTTAACATTAAACCTATGGGAAAAACATCATTTCTGGTCATGCATGGCATAGAAGCATTTTGTCAGATGAGAGATACAGGCTTAGTCTCTAAGCCTCTAGTTTTGTAGATAGCATGCATTCTAGTAAAAAAGAATTGTGTCTATACTGTCACATTACATTGTGTCCAGCACAGCTTATCTTAAAATTAACGAGAAAAATTAAAAATGATATAAAATGTTATTGTACACATATAGACTAGTAATTGCTTATTTTTTTTGTGATATGTATTTGTAATATATATATTAATGAATAATTTTGTAATATTTTCTTTAAATTTTGATGTATATTTTTATTTGAGTGCTTTAGAAGCCTTGTTAATCAGATATTTTTATACTGAATGTAATGCTGTGTGTTAGTTGTTTGATCTGTTATTTCTTTATGTACACCAGCCTCCTCAACTTGTACTCCAGGCACATCAGCTCCCTGCATTTATAATTACCCCCACTTTATACAGTGAGTGTCCGTCTTTCTGTTGTTCCTTTATCCATCTGCAATAGGTGTACACACTATGTGTTGACAACTCTTCCCAGACCATTTGATGGAATTTGCTGAAACTTTTACAGAATATTCAGTGCATATTGCCATTATGTGCAAATTTGATTTGATTACATTTTTTTTCTGGATTTTTTTAATTTCTGGAATCAAATTGGGGGGGGGGGGGTTATATATTTGTGAGCTTTGCTCAGTTTTTTTCTTGCCCTGCAACAAAAGGTGCGGAAAGCAAGACATATGCATACAAAGTGTGGTGGCAGCGGTGAACTTTCATGTTAAGTTTTTTTGATTAGGTCATTTTCTCAGTAACTTTTAAGTGGTAGGTCAATGATATTTGGTATAAAGGTTGGTCTTGAGTAGTACATGACAGTCAGCTATGTGAATTTTGTCTTTGACCTCAATTTCATGGTCCAATGAACATGTTGAGCTATTGTGCTTAGTTTAGTTTCTTAGTAACTATAAGTGGTATGTCAATGATATTTGGTATGTAGGTTGGTCTAAGGTAGTACATGACAGTCTGTCATATGGCTTTTGTCCTAGACCTCAATTTCATGGTCTAGTGATCATGTTATGTTTCCAAGTATCTGTTAATGTAAGGTCAATAATATCTGGTATGTGGATTTGTCTTAGATGGAACGTTACAGCCTGCTGTATGGCTTTAGCCCTTTACCTAATTTTCACGGTCTAGTGAACATGTGTGGTTTTTCAGTATCTATCAGTGGTAGGTTACTGGTATTTAGCATTTTCATGACAGTCTGCTATATTGCTTTTGTCACTTACCCCGACTTCACAGTCTAGCGAAGTAAAGTTTTCTGATATAGTCAGTTTGAGTTTTCACATCAATTTTGAGACCAAGTAGGGATGGGCGAGACATCAATTTGGGTCAACACTTGTTCTAGTATAACTTGATTTTTCAGGATACTCCAGCCTCCAAATATCACTGACTACCATTATATAATAGTGCTTTAATTAAATTTATGAATCATAATAGCTTATACTTCCTGAAAATTAAGTGGAGTTTTGAGAATCCTTTGCAAAAAATTTAATTGATAAGATATTCAACACTCACAGAATGTTCAGTGCATATTGTTATTGTGCACCAGATATTTAAAAATTTGATTTGACTTGATTTTTGTTGGGGGGGTTATATTTTTCATCTGGAGTCAAATGTGGGGTGGGGTATATTTGAGTGAGCTCTCCTCACAGTTTTTCTAGTTTTTGTTTAAGGTATTTTTTCAATGAATTGATTTATTTGCTTTTCTGTTATTTTCTATAACTAATATGTTTTTTGCAATTAACAAATGTCAATTATTATTGCTTGAGAACTTATACAAACTCTTTTAGTATAGCAATAGGTACTAGTAGATCTATAAGCTTTATTATTATGTGGTATAAAGTCTGTTGAAATCTATTGCTTATGTGTCAAGTTATTAGTGTTGTATATCAGAATTTATTACTCGAATTCCACAGTGAACAGAGGCAAGTACTCAATCTACTGGGATATGAAACCTGGATAAAGTTAATGTGTTTTAATAAGAAAAACTTTGACAAGTAAAAATTGTCGATAAGAATTTCAGAAATTAAACATTTTCTTTTAAAATGACTGCATGCTACATACATGTATCTATTTGTGAAACATTTTATGATACATGTTTCTCCAACTAATCAGTTAATACACAATGTGCAGTATACATTTTATACTACCGCAAAAATTTTGCGGTCGTATTATGGTATGGCGCAGTCGTCGGCGTCTGCGTTGGCGTTGGCATCTGTGGCCAGCATAACTTTGTTTCTAATGGACGGATCATGTTCAAATTTCAGTATGTGGTTTCTTGGCATAATGGTAATCCCGGGTTTTAATTTCGGGTTTGTGGCCCACC
>MJUU01059808.1:48973-60655 GCA_002080025.1 Modiolus philippinarum | reverse complement strand
CGAACACAGCTCTAGGGAAACTGGGCATTCTATGATTTCCACACTAGTAGTGAATAATAAAATACCGAAGTAACTGTTAATTTAGTTTCTGCATATGCGCATTTCGACAACTTATGTATCTTCAGTGCAGATCAAATCAAAATATTTTTGAAATCAACCTAAATATGTGTAAACACTGATTGAGTACAAATTGCCAAAGAAATCAGAAAAGGAAATCCAAAATCAGCTAAGGAAAGAGCAGCGCAAGAGGGAGATACTCTTTATGTTTTAACAAATTTTCTTAAATTTAGATATTGGAAATTTTAAAATAAATCGGTTTTCGGGCCAGCACTGAAGTACTGGGTACTGGGTTGGTGTGTAATGATGAACAATGAAGTGTCATTCATTAGTTGTGTATCAAGATTCAAAAACAATAGAATTATAAACTCTAATTTTTTAAGCGAATTAAAAGGAGAGCGAAATCTTCTTTTCATGGTTTCGAGGTATGCAGTTAATATTTTTATACTTCTTCTTCCCGATAGTTTCCATGGTTAAACAAAAGTCGTTACAGCGTAATTTGAAAAAAAAAGACAATAGAACTGGCAAGACAAAGTATCAAAGTATAATGCGACTCAAAAACAGCTTATTACTAAAGGCATTTCTCACCCTTGTTTTTACGGAAATGTTGTTAAAAAATGTCAAAAATGATAAAAAATCCAGAAAAACTGGGACATAACTTACATTCTTTACGTAATAGGGGATATTGACCGGATATTCTTCATGATTCCGTTAAATTGGCTTTGGGATCCAATGACCTGAAGATTTTACAACTGTACTGGCCTCTCACTGATACTGCCGATGTCTACTGAAATCCATGTTGATTCTTTACCAAACCCTTTAGGAAGTTTTGAGTTTGATTATTTTTCCGTATTGCGACAGTATTTTACCAGCAGACTAGGCTCCTTGAGCTAGCCGGCAGTTTAGCGGCGAGCACTCTTCGACCCATCTTTCTAAATTACGTGTTGTCTATTATTTCCTTTTAAAAAGTGGTCTTAGAGTTAGTGGTCCTTCTGTATTGGATTTGTATCCGTATTTGTATGTTTATTATACTATAGGGAAACGGGATAGAGAAAGGGGAGGTTTGGGTACCCATAAACCGGTTTAACCCTACCGCTGGCTGTTGCCAGTGCCGGTACCAAGTCCGGCTATCACGAGTTCCTATCGTTATCTATGTTCGTCTTTTGTCATTTTATTGTTTTTCTTGTGCAGTTCCCTGGTTGATTGTGACATGTGATTGTAATGTTCGGCCATTGTAAGTGTTTCCTGTTATCTTCCCTTCATTAAGAATCCATTCACTTTGTATAAGGTCATGTTATGCGCTTTATGCACAGCTCCTCTGAATCTTCCCTTCATTAAAACATTGAGAAGAACCTGTATATGTTAAAGAAGTGTTGAAGTAAATGAGTGTCTTTGCCAGAAGCGAACAACAATCACCACCACCAATACCACCAAAACAGTCCCCACCACCACCACCACCGCCACTGAAGATTATAAGAGTAGTCGTATCGAACGTCCGATGAAATTATGGACTATTTCGTCAACAGTGCCAAGTTGCAGCATCTTTTTCCTGAAAACAGGGGAGGGAAGTTCAGAATCCGTCTACTCTGATCGCATTCGATGAATGGCAGATGAGAGTGTGCACTCTTCGAAACGATTCGTGCGTCAGAGAAGTCTGCCTTCCGCTGCTTCAATCCGTAGCCACGAGAAACGAAGAGTCAATGGAAGTGGTCTTCGACAGACCGCTCTACCGCATGGCCACTACCACCACTACAGAAGATGGAAGTCAGTTTCCGGTTTCGACACTCATTCAACATGGTCGACTACGTTCCGACATCCTGCGGCAAGACACATTTCATGAAAGAAATGTTACGGAGAGCCCGTGCGACGTGCAGTCCGGTCACGGAGTAGATTGTCTCGCTCTACAAGCGCTGGCAACCTCTGTACAACGAAATTGTAAGTAGTGGCTCCAAAAAGTGGAATTCATTCGCGAAATCCCGCTCGATTAGACGCGGACCACTACTTTGACGCGCGGACCAGGGACTTGCTCGTGTTGGACGACCTGATGTCGAGCTCGGTCAGAGATCCCTGCATGAACAATCTCTCCACGGAAGGATAACATTACATTGTCGGTAGTCGCCGTGAATCACAAGTGAAGACCCTAACCGATGTCTCGCCCGTCCCTGTTGGCCTCTAAATAAATGTGAAATCTAAGTGAACTTATCAGAAAACTGAACATGCTCACTAGTCTGTGAAATTGAGGTCAAGGACTAAAGTCACCTGCCAGACTGACATATACTACCAAAGAAAAAGCTACATACCAAATATTAGCAACCTACCACTTCTAGTTATTGATCAAGGACAAAAGTCACCTGCCAGACTGACATGTACTACCCATGACCAACATACATGCCAAATATTATCAACCTACTACTTCTACTTATTGAGAAATGGACTTAAAAAGAGAAAATTAACGTGGCCACTAGACCGTGAAATTAAGGTCAAGGACAAAAGTCACCTGCTAGGCTGACATGTACTCCCCAAGACCAACCACTTACTCTACATGATCACATGATGCACCATCCTATTTCCAAATATGGCCATGTTTGTCTAAATCGATTCTCGAACGAAAATAAAGCGTTTTCCATATTTGGGTATATTTTTCCAAATATGGTCATGTTGGTCTAAATCAATGTCCGGGCAAAAATAAGGCGTTTACCATTTTGATACAAGGTTAAATAATACCCCACCCATTCCAAATATGCTCATTCAAGTTTATATCGATGTCCAACTAAAAACAATGCATTTTCCATATTTGGGCGTGTTTTTCATATATGGTCAGATGTCTTCTCGGGTTCTTTTCCTTATATGGTGACGTCTTTTCTTATCCCGGTGACATCGTGTAATAATCTTGTCGTCCATAGAAATATCCAGTTGTATGAATCATGGATCTGAGTCGTAGGGAACGCGTCTATTAGGTCAGATGGTCTGAGTCATACGCTTAGCTTTCATGAATCAGGGTATAGTCAAAACCGGTAATGTCAAATCAGGGAAGACGCGAATCTAGCTGAAAATGTCAGGTTTTATTTGTGACACTGACAATTCATATCTATCTATGATGTCTTGGTGACGGCCATAGAATATTAACATCGTATCTATCCCCAAATGAACTTGAAATTAAAGAGACAACCGAAACACTCGATTCTGCTTCATACCTTGACCTTTTGTTATACATTGACGAACATGGACGTCTGAAATCTAGATTATATGACAAACGTGATGATTTTGACTTTCCAATTGTGAACTTTCCCTTTCTCTGCAGCAATATACCTGTATCCCCAGCATATGGAGTATATATTTCACAATTAATTCGTTACTGTAGAGCGTGCAGTACATACAGTGACTTTGTGGAAAGAGCAAAAGCGCTGTCACAAAAACTGCTGAGTCAGGGATATGTTCAGCCTTTGTTACTTTCGTCCCTTCAGAAATTCTAAGGCCAGCACCACGACTTCATAGATAGAAATGAAATGACATGTGTCACAAATAAAAAATGACATTTTCAGCTAGATTTGCGTCTTCCCTGATTTGACATTACCGGTTTGGACTTTACCCTGGATTATCACACCACTGACAGTGTGACGGGTGCTGAGCACAGAGCAGGACATGCTTACCCTTCCGGACCACCTGATGTCGCTCTCGGTTTTTATGGAAGTTCACACTGTCAGTGCTTTAGTTTTTTGTGTTGTCTTGTTTCAAATAAAAGAATAAAAAACTTACTAACTTGAACTGTCTTTTCATTGACTAATCAAGTATTAAAAATTCGGAAATATGCTAACATATCATAAATATTGTGTAGGGAATTATTCTGTTCAAATTGGGTAGGCACGAAGACCATACTTTAAAAGAAATGTGCATGTTTAATGTTTGTTTGTCCGGTGTAGGAGTAATTTCTCTTGGCAGGTTTGACAAAAATACACAAAATTTGACAAGTACTTATCAGAACTTCAGTAATTGGCAAATCCTCTTTTACAGGAAGTCTCACCGTTGCTGGAATGGATATGATATCTATAATCGGTAATATAAAGGGAATGAATATTTATATTTAAAATACATAAAATAGAACCTTTTATAGTAATTTTATTAATTTATATTGTATCATTACTTTCTAAATGGACCATACTACTGTTATTGTAATTCATTGACATATATTGCCTTATGATGTAGGAAGTTTTGTTTTTTAAACCAGTTTTGATTCCGGTACAATGAATAAAATTTACTTGTAAGTTCCTACATTTCTGGAATCTTCTTCATAAGTGTACAGTTAACATTTTAACCTTTTTTGCAATGAAAGGGATTTTAATATATATATTTGAGCACAATACCTTAGTAGATGATATTTTTAAGGTTAAGTACGATATATACACTTTACATTTTAACCTTTTTTGCAATGAGATGGATTTTAATATATATATTTGAGCACAATACCTTAGTAGATGATATTTTCAAGGTTAAGTACGATATACATGTCGGCAATTTGTACGACTAATCAAGCATATATACTATATCAATTCTTTTGCATACATTTTATTAGGAGATTTATTAAATAACGTTGAGAAAACGTCATTTCATGACGTTGGATTGACATTATTTTATGGTTGAATTTGCAAATTGAATTGACGTCTTGATCCGACGTTTTCCTCACGTCTCTCTAACTTCTTTTCCTGACATTTTATCGACTTAATTTTCCTGACGTTTTTTTATGTCGTTTTTGAGGTCTTTTCCTGACGTCTTATTTTGACGTTTTATCAACGTCTTATTTTTTGTATGGGAAACACTGTATGGGAAACACCGGAAATGGGTACTTAGACGGGTACATGTACCAATAGAAAAAAGGATGGAAGCGTTTCTGTACTGTTTACTTGGCACTAGCTAAATTAACTGTACGGTAACATGCCAAAGCTATATAGGGGAGTGGGGAATCCGTAGCTCTATAGTCCATCAAATCAGAAAAATTTAAAAAGACCTATAGAGCTACGGTTCCACAGCTAACGAAGTTGAATTAGGTTAACATCTGAGCAAAATGCCTGCAAAAAGGGTTCGAAAAATCAATTCCTTTCGAGCCATTGTGGTTCGAGCGATACGGTTCAACTGAGCAAGATTTTTGGTATTCTTTAACATTTTGATATCTGAGTTTTTTTTCATTTCAGAAGAAACACGTCCCAATTGTTGTCTGTTTTCGAATATGCGAGGCTTTAATAGGTTCAGGGACTGTCAAAATGCCCAAATAATGATTTCTGATGTACGAAGTTTCTTCCTTCTACAAAGTTGTGTTTGATATCAGTAAATTTTGGTAATTTTTTGTAAGATTTTCATTCTCCGAAAAATCGTTTTTCATGATTGTGAGGCATAAGTATCCCGATCTGTACATTTTGGTGAAAAAAAATGTGCATTTAGTCGATTTTCAACATGTTCAGGGAAAGTGCAAACAATTTTCCCAAAGTTGAGGAGACAACACTTGGTCTTAAGATTAAAAGTTGGTCTTAATTTGATTAAATTTGGACCCCATCCAAATCCGTTTGAAGAATCCTTTACAGCTTTAGATTAGATGGAATATTGTACAACCTTTACCCACATAAAATGATCTGGTAGCAAATTTGAACTCACAATATTCCATATTTAAGTTAGAGTTCTAACTGGTATTTTCATATTGAAGGAAAGGTTTTATCTTTTGTTGCGAAATTCGAATTTTTGATTATCCGTTTAAAAGCTTAAAAGTACCATTACGTGTTTGATGTTCAGGCTTATCATGTAAATTTTATATATATAGCTTTCCATATGTTTTCTTGGGGAAACTTTAAAAGTTAGTGATGCTTAACTTTATGCGGACTGTATAGAATCTGAAGAAAAAGGAACTGTTAGGTATCAACAAGAGGTGAAACGTTTTATTTATAAATTGTTGTACAGATATTAAGATACATCGGCAAACGAATACCGAAGCAAGAACAAGAAGGGGAAATTCTAAAATCATAAATCTAAATTCATGGCAATTCACAACAACACGAATTGAGACAGCATGACAAAGACATAACAAACAAAAAGAAAATGAACAAAAACTCCACAAAACTAAAGATATCTCGGTTTGGTCGTCAGATAAGATGTGTTGCAAAAATAAGAATAGTCTCAAGATTAAAATTGATAACTTTCAACCGATTAAAATCCTTTATTGGTGAATGAAAGGACATGGAGTAAATGCACATGAGACAAAGTCACTACAAACACATGGTAAAAACAAGAAAAGGAACAACGGTTTTATTGTTGTTGTTCATCTTCATGTTCTTCATCCATTAAAGTTGGATTGCGGAACAATCATTAAATTAAGATACAACAGTCAGTAGTGCGGTTACATGTAACCACCTAAATTGGGCAAAGTCAAATTAAAAACAAAAATAAAAAGCATTTCTGAATTTAAATGATACAAAAGGGGTAAAACAACCATTAATATAAGACTTGAATATATGTTATTCTTCCTTTTACTTTTTACAAAATTCGACCATCACAATGCTTTAAAGTCAAAATTGATCCAAATATTAAACCCTTTTTACACATTGTGCAGACGTAGAATATGTAAAACGTACTTTCTTATCATCAACAGTAATTCAGAACCACAGCTAGCTTACATTTTCGTTAATTCAAAATTCTTCCAACATTCGAACATTGGGCACAATTGAAATAGACTAATACTTACTTAACATACATGCAAGGAAAAATATAACTTCACTCGCTTTATCAAGTCACAGAACGTCACAATTCGAACTTCAGAGCCTACGATCAATTAATTGCAATATTTATTGACAAATCGGCGAATTGATTAATTAAATTGAAGCTATTGTTTATGTTAACATTCTACATATTTTATTGGCTCTTCATGGAAACATGCCTTACTATCATATATCTTTTTTATTGGTAAAACAGCGACATCATTTATGATTAATTAAAACAAATCATTAAAGTTTCTTTTTTATTCTATTTTATTAAATGTCTGTGTAAATTCATATTTAACACGCATCTCTCTTTTAACTACTCAACTGCAATTCGTAATTAAAGAATATTAAATTAAAATTGAATTAGTTACAATACAACGCCACAAAAAGCAGAAGAGAATATATCAATTGTTCAACGAATTTTGTCAATAAATGTTCTACTTGAAATTCTTTGAAGCGAACAGGAAGTACACCATTGTGTAATGGATTAATAAGAAAAGACAACATTAAACATTTACAATAACTGAAAATTTCAGCCACAGGCAAGAAATCTCCACACATAAAGCACACTTAATAGACAATAATAAATAAATATAATACATTTATGTTCCTTTTTCAAAGACAGATTGATTGATTGATTGATATGGGGATTAATGTCACTTCCAGCAGTATGTCAGCTATCTCATGACGTTGAGGAAGCCGGTGTGCTCGGAGAGAACCACCGACCTTGGACAGGTAACTGGCATACCTTATTACTTACGATTGTAAGTCGGGTACACCCTTTTTGTAATGTACAAAGCGGGGTGCGAACTCACACTGCAGTGGTGGGAGACTACGGTAGAACAAACCTTTACCACTAGGAAACCCAGGCCCCGGTTTTTAAAGATAGAGTTTTAGCCAGACAATTCCTAGGCTGTTACAAGGTACTATAGAGGTGTAGTCATGTCCTGCTCCCGATATACAAATATATATAAATTAAAATAGCGACTGTATGTATCTATTTAATAAACGACAACAGATTTAAGTCTACATGAAATCAGTTTGAACTCATACATAAATCAAAACCCCCAGATACATAGAAATAATTCAGGCATAGGCAAACTATCAAGTTTTCTTTCAATTAACTTAAAGAATGCCAAATGGTTGTTCTTATGTATTCATTGCCTTCTGTAAGTCTTTTTGTTTGGTGACTACTGACCTCGATTCCATCACATCCGGATAAGCTCCATAGAGCTTTTAAAACATACATACATACATACTAAAAAACACATAATGCATGTAGATTTACAAGTTATTTTGCACATACATAAGCATTAAAAGCAAGTAATCAAATTAATACCAATGTAAGCAGTCATTTAAGATCAAAACAAGCATACAAGCATACAAATTTCACGTTACACAAGTTAAAAGATAATCACTGCACATTTAAGCATAAGAAAACACAAAAAGGTCCAAGCGCACAAAAATACATAAAATACAGCACATAATGAGCAAGCAACATAAGCATAAAAACAAACCTAGCACTAACAATAAATTTCAAACTGAAACTTAAGTAACATAAGCAAGAAGAGAAAAAATGAAAATTTATTTGCTCGACTCTTGCAGATTCCCTTTTTCCAGTGATTCCCTTAAAATTGCCTAATGTCATATTTCCCCGAAATTCCTCCCGTAAATTAATCCATAATTTTGAAGCAGCAGCATAGTACCAAGTCCGGCTATCCCGAGTTCCTATCGTTATTTATGTTTGTCTCTTGTTTTCATTATTGTTTTTCTGGTGCAGTTTGCTTGTAAATTGTGGCATGTGATTGTAGTTCCTGGCCATTGTAGGTGTTTGCTGTTTTCCTGTTTTTGTAATATTGAAATGAGTGGAGCACATATCTAGTTATTCTTACCCTAGGTATGTTAAAGATCCTACAATATCTGAAAGAATATGAACAATGTTTAACATTCAACATATCATTCAGAAAAACTGGAGAGTGACAAATTACAAAATTGTATAATTTAATGGGACTGTATAGCCAAAATATTTTAATGTCTCCATATCAAATATGATAAGTCAGATCTTTCAAACAATTCTTCATAGCTTCTGTTCTGTTATAACCATTATATACATGTTGTATAAATTTTAAAGCTTTTTCTTGTATTTTTGCTACTTTTTGTATTTAACTCTCCACTAAATGTCATAAATGGACAATTATTAAAATTTAACAGTATGAAGGAATAGTAGTTTGCTTAGCTAAGTGCATTAAGTTGTTGAAATGCCTTTTTAAGATTTTTTCAAATTTAAATCAAAAATCCAATGTAACTCCCGACAATTTGACCTTCTCATCACAAGAGATTATGTTCCTCTCAAGGTTAAAACATACATTCTGTTTTCTAGTTTTCTTTTCAACAGAAATGGCATGAAAATTGTCTGGATTTCCCTGCATTTGGTTATCAAGAAACCACTTCACTAACATTTTTCTCTCTGACTCCAAAATATTAAGTACATTTTTAACAGTTGAATCGGCATATGCAAGTATTTTCATCAGCATGGTAATATAAATTACTTTTTTTAAATAAGACAGAAAATATCGTTTATAAAATATTGAAATATTAAAAACAATGACCTAATGTAGATCATTGGGAATCTCCTGTATACAATTTGCTAAAAGAAGTACAACCGGACCTATTAAGACATCAGTATCTTTCAAGTAATTTTATAGCTTTATCAGAAACACCATAGCTTTTAATTTTCAGTAGCACGAGATCATGTGGTGGGCAATCAAAAGCTTTTGTCACGTCCATTTGTATTGCTGCAATAAATTTATTTTTATCCAATTGTTTTTTGCAATCCTCCTTCTTTTTTATCAAAACATCTTGACTCCAATACCCGTATAGAATATATAATTGATATCGTTGATTGGTTTATAAGATTTTCGTTTTCAGATATATTATTTACATCAATTAATTTGACGAAAAAAATCTATTGATATCTGATAACTACTTCTGGTGATCTCATTAGTCAGATTCTTATCATTCAGTATCTGTTGGTTCGTCTCTTTGTTCTCATCTCTCTTTTTTGGACTTACATTTCGAATTTGACGAAAACGGTCATCTCAGTACTAAAATTTACGACAAGAGGGACGATTGTAATTTCAACATTATCAATTTTCCCTTACTTGGACAGTAACATTTCAGCTTCTACTGATTACGGAGTTTATGTTTCACAGTTGGTTCGTTACACGAGAGCTAGCACAAATAATACAGACTTTCTCATTTGACATAGTAATTTCTGATTACACATAGTCATTTCCCATTGGATATAGTTATCTCCTTGAACGCCTTATTAATCAAAGCTTCAAAAAATTCCGTCTCATACGATCATTGAAAAAGATCTTTAATATATATCAGTCCCTTGTGAAAAAAAATAAATTTTCGGTCCGAACTCTGATTCAATTTTTTTTTTACTTAGTCCTTGGATGATCATTCCTTTTAACTGTCTACAACCTTTCAAGAGCAATTACTGTTGAGTTGCTACCGGACACACTACCGCAATGAAAGGGGAGGCTTTGCTCGCATAAAATCGGTCTAACCAACCGTTTCTTTTGGAATATAAATCAGAGATTCATACCGTATGTATAAAAATCCCCAAAAATGCTTTATTTCCTTCAAAATTAAGATTAACAATTTCATGTTCGCTTGACCAATCTTTAATCCATATGTATCAAAGAAAAATGGTCTTTTTTTTTCTTTTGGATGAATGTATTTGCAGTTGGTTCATAGGCAAAAATGATATTGAAAAAAAACCTATATACAAAATATTAGTGTGGTCGACGTCTATATATGAGGTTCTTTCACCCATATCAGTATGGTTTCTTTTTACAGAGTTATAGCTAAAATTGAAGTCTATGACATAATAGTAAATCGCCAGGATTAGCTTTTGCTCACAATGGGATACGTCGTGATTATTGTCCCCCGCCGCACCGCGACGGTGGGACATAGTAATGGTCTGCGTCCGTGTGTCCGTCCGTCCGTCCGTCCGTCTGTCTGTCACACTTTCTTGTGGACGCAACTCCTCGGAAACCGTGCATTGGATTATGTTCAAACTTTGTAGGCTTGTTAGTCACTATATGTACTAGATCATATCGCACCGCCATTTTGATTCGTCAATTGTTATAGGAGTTATGGGACTTTGACCATTTTTAGCAATACTATACAACTGGAGATCTTGTGGGTGCAACTCCTCGGAAACCGTGTATTGGATTTTGTTCAAATTTTGTAGGATTGTTAGTCACTATATGTACTAGATCATATCGCACCGCCATTTTGATTCGTCAATTTTTATAGGAGTTATGGGACTTTGACGATTTTTAGCAATACTATACAAATGGAGATCTTGTGGACGCAACTCCTCAGAAACCATTTATTGGTTTTTGTTCGAAATTTGTAGGATTGTTATTCACTACAAGTACTATATCATTTCGCACTGCCATTTTCATACATGAAATTTTGTAGGAGTTTTTTCGTATGTTTTTCACTATATCTCAAAAACTATTATCACTTGCTTCATGAAATCTAAAAGGAACTTTGTGGGTCATATAATACCAAATTCTAAAGCATTTGAAGATTCAGTACTTCTATGGTTGCCATGGAAACCAAACCAAAAAATTAAAATTTTGATAAAATTATATGTCTTGATTTCAGCAGTATGCATACCTACATTATAAGGGGAACCACTGCTCAAATTTTTTTTGAAAGGGGTCTAAAATGCATTGCAGTGGATTGAGGACCTTTTGGTTGCCATAGAAACCTATCCATACAGTTCTAATTTTGAGAAAAATGTGAATATTTATTAAATTATGTTCTCCGTTTTAAATTATGTTTTGATTTTAGCAGTATGTGT
>MJUU01059808.1:30294-47822 GCA_002080025.1 Modiolus philippinarum | reverse complement strand
TATCGACTTAATGCGTGCCACAGCTTAGGAACAATTTGCTGGCGCAACTCCTCGGAAACCACTGAACAGATTATGCTGAAATTTACTTTGAATTTCTGCCACCATATGTACTTGATTATATTGTGCTGCCATTTTGATTGGACAAATTTTACGGGAGTTATGGGACTTTATCAACTTAATGCATATTACAACATAGGAAGACTTGATCGAAACATCTCCCCAAAATCCAATTAAGGGATTTTGCTCAAATTTTGCGTAGCTGTTTGCCACCAAATGCAGTTGATCATATCTTGCCGCCATTTTGATTCGCAAAATTTTACTTGAGTTATTGGACTTTATCGACTTTACTGCGGCGGCGGGGGACATACCTACGCGTAGCAATCTTGTTTTAATAAAAAAATCTTCTACTGAGAACACTAGGGCAATTGGAATAAAACTTAAAATGGTAATGGTTGCATTCAAAATTGAATTGTGTCCAGCTGCCCATATCCTGTTTAAAATGACAACAAACAGGGGGAACTTTTAAGATTGAACTCTATTGAAACCCCATTCTTAAATGTCTTCTCTAAAAGTATTCAGCATTTCAAATTTAGACCATTTCCATTAGTTTTTAACTGTAAAAATGTTCTCGGTAAGTTAAATTCTCAACCAAGATGGGCATTAGCAGGTAACGTGTTTTAACATAAGACATCATAGGAAGACAATTCAAAGGTCTTGAAAAAAGTGCATGACCAATGGCAACCAATAGCAACCAATTACAACAATAATCCATTGATAGTCCGGTTAATAAATCATGTCCATCAGGTACGCATTCTATCCAAAGAGCAAAACTCAGTACAAAATCGACTTCTTACCCATTTAAACTTAACTAGCCACAAGGGTTGCTAAACGATTTCCTTCATTAAAGGCGTCCAACACGTTCACATTTAATCAAAATTTCGTTTCCAAGGCATATAATACCCAATTACTTACACGGATTTCTTTCGATCGATTCGTAGTCGTTCTCACGAATATCTGTGAGTGTCTACGAGTTATTTACGAATGTCGGCGAGTTAGATACGGATGCATGCGAACGACTACGAATCGATCATTCGAAACGATTCGTAAGAAACATTCGTAAGAAACATTCTTGTATGTGAAGGATGTATTAACTAATATATCACGCGATGATTTTGAAAATGTATGATTTCATACGATTATTTTAAAATTGCTTTCCAAATAAATGCGAGTATTTTATGAGTTTTTACGATGTGATAATGAAATTTGGTCAGCACTCCAATCTGATGTGTGTCGGCCTTCTTAGCGTAGGATGGAAAGGTCATTCTGATGTCAATTTTTTTTATTTTTCTACCCTTTATACAACTCTTGATCATAATAAACTTAAAACAGTAATTTGCGATCTGATACATCAATGTTTCTGTACCAAAAACGGAGAAAGCAGGTATTTCTATTTGATAATAAGAGAAGATAAAACATATTTTGTTAAGAACCACACTGAATCAAACAAGAAATACAGTGAATATGATGTGATTAAGATGCTTGAATTTTGACCGACAACATTTTTGTTGAATGTGGAAGCCGCGTTTTTCAACAGGCAATAGGGAT
Organism: Modiolus philippinarum; assembly: GCA_002080025.1. Taxonomy (NCBI): domain Eukaryota; kingdom Metazoa; phylum Mollusca; class Bivalvia; order Mytilida; family Modiolidae; genus Modiolus; species Modiolus philippinarum. Next base: position 46,217 of record MJUU01059808.1, on the reverse strand, counting down.
TCCTATTGGAACAAATTGTGCGCCACTTTTAGCTGACCTTTTCCTTTTTTCGTATGAAGCAAAGTTTTTACAAGGGCTAATACAACAGAAAAACTACTAGCCTCAGCTTAAGATATATTGACGATGAACTTTCTCTTAATAACCCAAGATTTAAAGAATAATTACATCGCATCTACCCCAATGAACCTGAAATTAAAGAGACAACCTATACATTCGACTCTGCTGCATACCTTGACCTTTTGTTATACGTTGACGAACATTGACGTCTAAAATCTAGATTATATGGTAATCATAATGATTTTGACTTTCCAATTGTGAACTTTCCCTTTCTGTGCAGCAATATACCTACCTCCCCAGCATATGGAGTGAATATTTCACAATTAATTCGTTACTGTAGAGCGTGCAGTGCTCTTCCATGCAGTGACTTTGTGGGAAGAGCAAAAGCACTTTCACAAAAACTGCTGAGTCAAGTCTATGTTCAGCCTTTGTTACTTTAGTCCCTTCAGAAATTCTATGGCCGTCACCATAGACAGATATGAAATGTCAGTGTCATAAACGAAAACTGACATTTTCAGCTAGATTCACGTCTTCCCGGATTTGACATTACCGGTTTTGACTTTGCCCTGGACTGACCCACTGACAGTGCGATTGGTGCTGTATAAAGAGCTGGACATGGTTACACTTCCGGAACACTTGATGTCGTTCTCGGTTTTTATGGCAGTTCACATTGTCAGTGCTTTAGTTTCTTGTGTTGTCCTGTTAAATTTTAGTTTTGTCTTCGTCAGTGATGTTTGTGGTACCGATTTGTCCCTGTCCATGCTTGACTACTAAAGTGATTACAAAAGCTTTTCAAAATTTCACCTTGTTACTGTGTGAGGGTTAGAGAAGTTAGAAAATGACAATAACTCATCAGTAACCTAACAGATCATTCAAAACATATGCCTCACTGACAGTGTTTCGGGTGCTGTATGCTTACCCTTCCGGAGCACCCGATGTCACTCTGTTTTTTTGAGAGTTCACACTGTTAGTATTTTAGTTTTTTTTTTGTGTTGTATATGTAGTGTTCGTGTTTTGTTTTTTTGTTTGTTTGTTTATTTTTTGTTGTTGTTTATTTGTTTGTATTTTTTGCATGTAGTGTCTTTGACTTCCGTCTTCTGGTGTTCTTGCTTTTGCCTTGTCTCTGGACTTTGATTTATGTAACTACATCGCATTCATTCTTAGTAAATAGTTTAGTGATTGATCACACTCGTAATCCATCGTAAAGAAATCGCAAATCACGCATAAATGTGTTTTATTCGTACGGATTCATATAAGTCTTACAAAAAAATAAAGGGATATGGAGTAAATGTACATGAGTCATGAGACAAAATCCCTATAAATTCAATGGCAAGATTAAGCAAATGGAACAATGCTTTCATTGTTGTTCTTCATCTTGAAGTCAACCTTAGGTCTTCAACAAGGAGCAAATACTCATATCACAATGTAAATCAAGAAGGCCCCAAGCACCGGCTTGAGTTGAATTCACCTGCTAAAGGTTGAACAACGCCACACCCATGTATTTATCTTGTCATGGATTCGAGGTCGCCAAGAAGCATAGCATATCGGGTAAAGTACTCTTACAAACTCTGCCATCCGTCGCCCGACATAGGGATCAATACACAATACAACATATAGATGATCACAGGGTACTCATCGAGTAGAGTTTTTTTTATTTATACGTAAGAAAAATTCGTGTATGTGAAGATCGAGTATAAATACAAATGTACATAATGCAAAGCACACAGACTGCAATTACTTCATCGGCACCACAATCGTTTTCAGCCAAAGTCATAGATAAATATTGAACAAATATGAAAGCAGGATTGTAAGTGATAATGAAAGGATATGGGGTAAATCAACATGAAACATGAAATGAATCGTTGGTCATTTTGTTCTTGCAAACAACTATTGAATATATAGAGACTTTTACAGGATATAAGACTTAAATATCATTATCTTGCACTTCCTAATACTTCAAATCGTACTTAATTATGATTAATAATGGTCGAGAACTACAGTAAGCTTACAATTTATTATTTAAAGATTTACACTTTATATGTCATGAAAGCAGAAAAATTATAACATTCTTGCAACATTCGAGTTCTAAGTAGAAATACAGAAATACTTACTGATTTCGTAAGGAAAGATACAGCCTTAGTTTCTTTATCCACTCATTAAACGTCACATTGAAATCAGGTAGAAAATTAACATACTCTTCAATTAATAAATTGCAATCTAGTTTATTATGTTGAATCTATAACAAATATTAACCATCTTCACATTTTATTGACTTTTCGTTGAAACATGCAAGGCTTTCTTTTCACATAAAAAACAGCCACAACATAAAAATTTATAATGTACGAAAAAAAAAATTATCTTTTTTCTTTCCATTTTAGTCATTCGTTATGTAACTGCCATTCGAAAATAAACATAAGAAAGTGGCTACCTTTCAGTTCAAGAACCATTCTCCGTTTCTTTTTTACCTTTGCGTCCGTTCTCATGGGTAATGTCAACCACAAATCCAACACTCTGTGATCAACGGGTAGGAAATGATTTCCAATGGACAGTCATGTTGTATTGATTTGAAAAACATATTTCTGGGCTGATTTTGCGTTTAAATAACCATCCAATTTACAGTAGTAGACCTGGTGCAGTGGAGATAACTCCTTTTTCTCTACAAATTTCTTGTTTTTATTGGTACGAATAAGATTTAGAATATTTATCATAAATAGAAATAGAATATTCATGTTATCGTGAAACTGCAGTCCTTTTATAAAATATTTCAAAGTACCAACGTTAAAATATCTAGGTTTTGAATGGCATATCAAAAATATTAAAATTAGTCAGATTTTTGGAAAGGGAGATACTTCTTTCTGCTTGACGTTCAGTATTACGGAATATTTTAAGAGTTTTCCTCACACTGTGAAAAACGGGACGGTCAATTTTTATAAAATTTTGATATAAGTCATATGTATGGGAACCTTTTATTTCCCAGTTTTGAATGAAAATTGGCTGTTAGGATTTTCATCTTCAAGAAATTGAAGGAAGCTGTGTTTTCAGCAATATTTTGGCAATGTATTTTCTTTTTACTGCAAATCAACACTTCCTGCATGCTTATGATCATTAATCTCTCACATTTAGGTCTACAATATGAAAAGAAAGGAAATGGGGTAAATGTCAAGGAGACAACATCAAATATCCAGGTTAAAACGACCCAAAACAAAGCATCTAGGGTTTCTATGAAGAATTTTAGCAATTTATAGTCGTTTTATGCCTATTCTTATTAACTACAGTGCAGTAGTATACGCTTCATGGTGATTTCTTACCAGAATTTAAGACTCCTAAGATGGAGGTGTTTCCGTGAACAAAAAAAATTGAAAATCTTACGGTGAAAGATTTCAAAAATTTTTCTAGAATAATTTTAGAACATGAGTGTTTTGATATTGCAAATTTGAAGAAAATTGACTGTGTGGACAATTTTTGGGCTACCCCGGGTCTACTACCTTTAAGTTATCAAGCAATCACGACAAAAGTGTTACATACTCTAAAATTAACAGATTTTATAAACCCCATTTTACATCAATACGTAGCAAAGATACGAAGTAAAAGTCACGAAGTGAAAAACAGAGATAGATTTATTCTTTTCTTCAATCAAAAACACCTACATTTTAGCCCTTTCTGCAGATTCAAATAGATAACGATTTTCAAAAACAAAGCTGATTGCTGAGTCACAATACATTACGCACATTAGGCCTTTCAACAAAGCATTAGAATAAGATTTGTAAAGATAAGATAATAAAAAATCAACCATCAGAAAAATCACATTTCAGAAAATGTTTTTGAAAACTCGAGAGTGTATTCCTCTTGCAGAACTCTGTTCTCATTGATTTTTGCTTTTGAAGTCATATTGGTAAGCATTTACACATATTTCGGTTTTGACGAATTTATTTGATCTGCACTAAAGAGACATTGGTTGTTTAAATGGCCTTATGCAGAAACGAATGCACAGTAACGTCGGAATTTTGTTATCTATCATTTACTTTATTGATAAATTAATGTTAATTTATAGGCATTTGAAAGAAAAGAAAAGAAAATATCTTGTCAGGATTGTACCAAAGGTATAGATAATTACATGTCTATCCCGATATCTGCCCTGACATCACTCTGCGATATCGGTAGAGGACTAATATTAAGGCATACACTGGAACAGACATGTAATATACTGTTTATTGATTGATTGATTGATTGAATATTGTTTAACGTCTACTCAGCAATATTTCAGCTATATCAAGACGAGAACAAGTTTGTTGATAAATTTCACTTTGGGGTATGGAAATGGCCATGGGACGGGAAATTCTGACTGCCAATGGAAAAGTAGGGTGAAATCGTCAAGGGCGGGGAATTTAGCCTTGTAGCCGATCACCTACGGACCACCCCAAAAAGAGCTTGCTACAAGGGTTCTTTAACGTGCAGGAAGCGTGGCATTTCTTCCAACACGTGGACCTGAGTTTACATCCCATCCGAAAGATGGGTTGTGTATTTATTAATCCCGCACAACCACGGAATGGGTCCTATTTCTATATCCCCGGACCCTCGGGGTCAGCCTCCGTTTAGGAGGGGTCACACCCCGCAAGCCGGAGATACTGGGTCCTATTTCTATATCCCGGGGTTCCCTCGGGGTCCTCTGTTAGGATGGCTCATACTCCAAGCTCAGAGGATGCTGCGGGCCTATTCTTCAGCCGGGACCGCGCACGGCGAATATACTGTTTATCACATATTTGACAGAGAAATATTGCGAGCAAAACGAAAACAATAAAGTATTTTACTTGTTTTAAAAAATTCCCCTTTTCTTGAAATAGAACCCGTTTTTTTCGAAGGCTGATTGTGCCGATGAATGGACGAGATCTTGTCGAAATCGATATTTGCAAGTTCATCATCAGACAACGGTTTTGTAACAAGAAGTTAGTTCTCGGTTAGAAGTGTTTCTGAAAATGAAAGGCACAGTTAAATTTCAATATTGTATTAATACTTTCAGCTAGTTGAGAGATTCTTGAATAGAACGGTCGGTTTCAAATTTTTTTTTTCTTTTTACAGATAAAAGAATCTTGTCAACAATAACAAAGTAAAGCTGCAGTGTCAATATCTTGACCTCAGGCTATTTTTACCTGATTCAAACTCGGTCTTAAGTCTCAACATCATGTTTGGGTTCCCTTTGTAGTTTCCTTTTTTCATGGCATCCACAAATGCAGACGTTTTATTTTCAGTTACACACCTTAACCGAAAACAAGCTTCGTCTTCAGCCATATTTTGTTTACGTTGCTAAATGACGTCATCAACACAGAGCGGATATCAGTTATCTGCCCCTGATTTTGGATATCGATCAGATACTCATCCGGTTATTACTTATGCAGAATGGTACAATTTACATATAAATACATGTATGTGATGAATTTGTGAATTTCCAAGATACATCTTCACCAAACATTGATGTTATCAATTGTACTCGTTTGTTGATATCTGTTACATTTGTATACAAATGACCTTGCCAATACCAACTTATCATTCTTTCATAGGAATATTAAGATCGATAACCATTGACATGGATTGCTGTTCTATATATATTTAAAATTAAGTTGGCAGAAAACTGTTCATTTCCAATTTCTTCAATATCAAATCTATTTACCTTTATGATCTAATGGATTTTAAGCTATTAAGGTTTATTGTTTTACAATACAATTCTACACGTCTTTGTGTTTCTATTATATGACTGAATGTATAATCAAGAGATTTTTAACCTTGAAGTCACATTTTTATAATACTGCGATATGATCGTGCTTAGTGTGCATGTAGCAACACACAGTCTTTTCAAGCAAATGAATAGCATGTTCGCTTCTCATCTTTCAGTATTTCTGTCAGATGTTCTAAATCAACTGGTTTGATCAATTGACGAATTTCCAATTTCATTTTATGAATGAATTGCCCCGATTGACCTGAGGTCAATCGGAGTAAATTGCGTCACGTTACATTGAGACGTCCTAAAATCTATATTGTGACGTCAAAATTTTCCGGTAAAATTCACCAATTGGAAACTTGTCTATTTAAAGCATTTTCAATACATAAGGAGGAGTCTGACAACACTACTTATTTGAATCCTTTTTATTTGTCACTTTCATTGATGGATAAATAAACCAAGAAAATATATGGAGTAAATGAACATAACCAAAGTCTCTATAAAAACATGGTAAAAGTAAGCAGTTGAACAGTTTTATTGTTGTTCTTAATCTTGACGTACACATTACTTATGTTATATCTATTAGAAATTTACAGTGGTTTAATTTCCAGCCAAATTTTAAATCATTTATATCTAAAAATCCACATCATCCCCTATCAACATTACTTGTTTTTCCAATTCCTGAAAAACATATCTGAAATCCTATTTATTTTCAAATGGAGTAACGAAATTTTATAGAGACTCAAGCATGTCTAGTGAATAATTGTTTTACACCGGGCTGGCCAATGTTGACCCGAAATCCGATTTTATTTGGTATCTTGTAATATCTAAATCTATGTAAATTTAAGCAGTGTCTCCCTCATGCAAAGCTGTCCTCAGCTGATTTTTGCTTTCCATTCAGAACATATTGCTTATTTGTTCTCTATCACTTTTTAAACATTTTTTTTTAAATTTAAGGTCTTCTAAATAGGGATTATTATATGGCATTTTTCATATCATATTCCATATCAGCACGAGGGCTAATATGGGTCGAGGGATGATATGGGATATGATATGAAAAATGCCATAACATAAACTATTTATCATATACTTCAACAATTGACCAATTTTAATATTCTTTACTTCATATAATCAGAATTCATGAAAAACAAAATTAATGTGTGTTATTCAGTCACTGTTGTTCTCAACGGAATATTTGTTTCAAAGAGAGCTTGTTGGTTTCATTTTGGACATCGTATCGAAATTAACAGTAACTTCGGTATTTTGTATTTAGTGTGTTAAACAAATTCAATTTAGAAAACTCGCTATTTTCTAAAATGAATCTTATGTGGAAAGCCGGAGGGAAAGGCTTTTGCCAACTATTTTTTTCTTTCGTGTGTGTTTTACATTTCAACAGAAATTTCCCTCAGGTTAGGTATTTCTCATTCAACGGACAGGATATTTTCCAACGGGAAATACAGTAAATGGGAATGTATCTCCCACGATTTAACATTTGTGCTGAAAGTGGTAGACCTAAATAAATTCAAGTTAACACAAGATCATGCAAATGAGACTGTGCTTTGGTCATAGATACATGTATGATGAACACTTACATATATTGTCAATGCTTATATATGAAAAGGGTCCTCTAATAGCTGAAAATTGAATCAAGGTGAGCTTCCTGCTTAATCTTTGTAAGCACTGGTGTTTCTTCACAAAACGACAAAAGTATTTTCATAACAACGCGGGTCATTAACTGGAACCACTACATAATAGCAAGAAACTTGTGACGGCTGAACACATAAAAATCTGCAAAAATGTTGCTTGTTCTCAGTAAATAAATAAATTGATTTATAACTTGATTCGGTAAATTAAACTGAAATTAGCGAATCTTTGTTAATTTCATGAAGTGGGAAACCGTGTGTCATAAAGAAAGAATTAAGCCAGTCATATCTTCAGGGGGTGTAATATGAAATCCGTATTACACGGGCGTGTAATATGAAATCCGTATTACATGGGGTAAAATATGGATTTTTCAAAATGGCGACTGACGGTTTCCCACTTCATGAAATTAGCAAAGATTCGCTAATTTCAGTTTAATTTACCGAATCAAGTTATAAATCAATTTATTTATTTACTGAGAACAAGCAACATTTTCTCAAGGTTAATGTCATCACTTGATCATTAGAGGCTTTATTTAAATGAGGCCAAGAAACTGCTTGTTAATATGTGTCAGCAAAACATGTAATAAAGTGGCCGATCAAAAACATCTCAGTAAGACAAAATATCTTATATAGAAAAATAATTGTAACATATAATAAGGTAAAGATTAAGAAAGTATTTTTGCAAAAAATTGTAAAAATTTGTACAAAAACACTGTTTTTGCTCTTAAATATAAATAGAAATAATTGTTTTAACAAAGCTATAAAATGGAATTTCTCTAAAGCTTAAAAGAGAAAAGTTAACCAAAGAAGATTTGAACACAGAATTTAAAGGGAGATAACCAATAAACCATATGGCATTGGAAAATAAAAAAAAATGGTGAAAATCAATCAATAACTCCTACACAGGCCTTTGGATTTTCTTCAAAATTTCAGAGTATGTAGATCTTGATATGCTGAACATTATTCCAATTTACACTTCACCTCTATCTGTTGCAGTTTTTGAAATAAAAAATAAAAAAATGTAAAAATTTTGAAAAAATTACGGAAAAAGGGCTATAACTCAAAGACAAGTTTTCAGATTTTCTTCAAAATTGCAGAGCAAATAGATCTCGGCATTCTGAACAATTTTACCCCATGTCAGATTTTTGATATCGGCAACGGTTTTCAAGTTATTTGCCAAAAACAGCAATTTACCCCTATATTCTATTTTTAGTAACAGCGGCCATGTTGTTTTGCCCTCGGACTAACCGAACACCTTTTTTTTTTTAAAATTAAATACCCTGGTGATGACCCAGGCCAAGTTTGGATCAAATTGGCCCAGTGGTTTTAGAGGAGAAGATTTTTAAAGAAAAGTTTACGACGGACGGACGACGGACGGACGACGGACGATGGACGACGGACGCCAAGTGATGGCAAAAGCTCACCCTGGCAAAGCCAGTCGAGCTAAAAAGGATATACATGTACTTCTTACTTATTAAAAGGAAACATAAAATTGATTGATTGATCAAAGTGATTGTTCAACTTAAATGTTATGCAATAAGTAACAAAATACCGAAGTTACTGTTACTTTATTTTCTGCAACTGCGCATTTCGACAACTTATGTATCTAATGTGTAGATGAGTGCAGATCAGATCAAATGAAGTACAAAAATAAATGCAAATAACTATTAACACACACCTACATATTTTCAGCCCTTTGTTCTTCGAAACACACTATGATCTAATTTTACCATAATTTTGAATATAAAGAATGAATAAATTAATTACCGAAGTAACTGTGAATTTGTTTTCTGCATATGCGCATTTCGACAACGTATGTCTCTTTAGTGCAGATAAAATCTAAACGATTGGAAGACCATAAACTCAAATGTGTTAAATAACTGGTAGAGAACAAATGCCCAAAATGATCTAAATAGCTAAGGACAGAGCTTTGCGTGAAAAGATAATTCTTAGTTTCAACTAAATTTACAAAAATTTAGATATTGCAAGGTTCGAAATAAAATCGGCTTTCGAGTCAGCACCGAAGTACTGACTACTGGGCTGGTGAATATCCTCGGGGACTAACAGTCCACCAGCAGAGGCATCGACCCAGTGGTAACAAATAAACTAAATGCCGAAGTTACTAAAGTCTGTTTCACTTCCCTTGGATAATGGAAATTCTCTTCTGCTGACTTTAATATTGCATATTTCGGCACTGGATTTTGCATGGTTGTGTAAAAATATTGTACACTTCTGAAACAACTTTTAATTTGATGGTTTCCAATACAAATGGAAAGAAAAAATACTTTTTAAAATTGCTCCATGCTTTTAAAGGGATAATATTTTCGACGCGCCATTATCGAGAAGACTAGGTCATTCTGGAATAGGTTTTGGCAGGTATTACCCGAAGTCAGATGATAAACAAGTCTCACTTTGGCTTTTACCATGTGCTTTGATCCCCCTTTTAATTAAAGAAAAAACATACCCGTAAATGAAATAATTCAACAAAATACCCATACATGTAATTGAAATATGCATTCATTAATTGCAAAAGAAATATTTGAAAGAAATTGTTAATGTACGGCTAATTTCTTTTTGGTGTTTACAAACAAAGTGTCCATGAATTACAATTGTTAACCCCGAACGAGTACACCTTTCTATTAATAGGCAGGTCAACTCGGGTCATCTATTTTATCAAGTTACTTGGTCACCCTTAAAATAGGACAATCCATCACTAAGAAATTTTCACCTGTTTGAAAAAAAATTGCTGGGATTTTCCGCCTCGAAGAAAGTAAGATGTTTGACGATACACTTTGCCAGGAAATTTGTCGAATGACAGGATGAGGACCAGATTATTTTATGAACCCAGGTGCTGCTCAAATAATTTTTATTTCGGCAAAAATCGGGGGTAGAAAATAGTTTTTTTTCACAGCCTCTCCTCCTCCGTACCTCAATATGGAATGTTCCCACAACGTTCAACTATTAATTTTTCAATGAAAAAACATTCCAGTCAGACATAAACTTATTAGTTGCCATTAGCCACAGCACCAATGATTTATAAATATGGCCTTATTAACATGATTAACATAAAACACTTTAATAAATAGTAAGAGGGGATATTTATCTTTGTTCATTGTATTTTTATTTTTTGTTGTTGTTAAAAAAATAACTGGTAAAAATGCCTTTCTTGTTTGTTTGTTTGTTTTTTGTTTTTGTTTTTTTCTTTTCTTTTTTGTTTGTTTGTTTGCTTACTTTATGAATCATCGGTGAATATCACTTTTTTTGGAAATATAAAATAAAACAATAACTGTCTTTTGTTTCGGTAAATGTGTGAGTAAGAAATGATATTCACTTCGCCCTTCGGGCTTAGTGAATATCACTTCTTTTCAAAAGTCAATAACTCATCACATTTACCTCAACAAAAGACAGTAATTGTATAATATGTTAAAAAAACTGATAGAGCACAAATGCCCAAAATGACCTAATGTAAAGCCAAAACAAGCTAAGGACAGAGCTTTGCGTGAGGGAGATACTCCTTAGTTTCAACAAAATTTAATAAAATTTACATATTGCAAGGTTCGAAATAAAATCGGCTTTCGGGTCAGCACCGAAGTACTGACTACTGGGCTGGTGAATACCCTCGGGGACTAACAGTCCACCAGCAGAGGATATTCATGCAATATCATAATTTATTAATAAATATTTCTTTTTTCAAAATATTAATGCAACAAATTGATTTCTTTTAGTTGAAAAGATTTCTTCTGATGATATTAGGCAAATGAATTTATTTCTACTATTTTATATAAATTACTTATGTCTTCAATATTTCGGTAACGTTCATCTTTTAAAGTAAGTGAGAACCGAACCGTCAGTCTGAAAAGAACAATCCAAGGACAATGGCAACGTCAGAAAAAAAAATGAAGACACTAACATATACAAAAATGAACATCACGGACCCAATAAAAACCATGGTAGAAATCAGGTGCACTGGTAGAGTAAGCATCTCCTGCTTCTTATAAGACACCCACTGTGTTGAACATGTCAACTCCGGTAGTAAAGTCAAATCCGGTAGAGGAAAATCAAACTTTAGTGGCAAAGAGAAAGATCTGTTGTCATCTGGGAAACATATATTTCATAGCGGTCCACAAGATCGTGATGCCGACCGTAAAACTTCTGTAGTGATGACCTCAAGTTATGGGCAACATCCTCTCGCTTAAGTAGCCTATTTGTAAGCAACCGAGCTCTATTAAGGTAGTCACTGTATCGACCACAGGCCCTTGAGTAGCGAATGAGTTTGGAGATGTAAAAATATAGGACATTTCAATAAAAAATAACTTAAACTTTAATTTCACTGCACCTTTAAATAATTCACAAATTCTGTTTTCATGTTTTACCTTTATATCTGCCCAATTTAAAAAAAAAAACTATCACATAATCATTGTTTTTGTTCCCTGATTCTCATGATTAGATCAAATTAGAAATTTAAATTGTATTAAAATGTTATATGTCCTTAGTTTGTTTCCTGAACCTGAGTTTTTTCTTTCATCATTAAAAATGTAAACTTTCTATATGTCTTTGAATTTTGATTTTAGTTTCAGTTTTATACTTTTAATTATCTTATGAGTTTTTAAATACTAGGATTCGGAAAGAAATTTAGTGAGTCGTATTACATGGAACATTTTTGTAATTATTACTTCGGTAGTTGCTGCCGTTGAAATCTGACATTTTGACTTTTTCCATAACATAACATGTAAATATTTTGCACAGGAACATTCAATTTTTTATGTAATATTTTTTTGAAATTTTAAATTTTAAGAAAGTGACATTAATCCTTTATTCTATTTACAAGACTTACACATTTCTGTTAAAAGCCTACGAAAAAACTAAAAACTGACGTTTCCCGCCAAATTTTCTATTGCTTGTTGTCAGACTTTCATAAAGGCCTACCAATGCAGAAAACTTTCATGAATTTCTAATTACTTTCATTCAAAGGTGGCATCTACTTAAAATAAGTTTGTAATGTTCTATAAAGAAAAAAAATACAACTGGAATAATAAGAGACAAACTGCAGTAACAAAATGTTCAGTGACGTAATATCTAGGCATTGGTTATAGACATACAGTCGTCGGTGACTTCCACAAGCTCAAAATTTGAATCCTTTTGGATACCAAATACGCAATGGCGTCAATTATTTGAGTTCTAAATTTCGATAAGTTTTCATCGCTTGTAGGATATTTTAAGTAAACCTCATCTTTGATAATTTGTAGTAGCTTGTTTGGAATAAGCTTGTGATGAATATTTTTCTTTATGATAAGAATCAGCATGTCTTGTCCTCGTCTCGATACAACATATTCTATATGCGCCATATTGACTTCAAAGAGGCACCAACTGGAATTTAGAAAGTCTTCTGTGATCACAAAAATAACTTTCCGACTTCGTTGAATGGCATTGATGATGTTATCAGCAATATCACTTACGGGTATAAAATCTCGATGATGAATACACAGCTTTAAAGCCTTCACGATTTTCTAGAGTCTCTGTAATTTCTTGTCTCACGAATATGCGGTCTTCATCTGAATATGACAAAAAAGCGTCAAAGTGGTAACCATCACTATATTGTAGTCTCTCATATCCGCAAAAATACTCACGTTTTGCTATATAATACCAATACTGTATCCTCCATCTATTTTTGTAAATCAGTATCATAACAAGACACAACAAAAAGGTCACGAGCAGAACGCATGACAAAACAATTACACTAGTATAAGAATAAGAGTCTTTGTCCAAATACATCTTTGCCAACAAAATATCTATTTTTATGCTAGAATAAACGCAAGTGTAACTGTTAAAATGACTTATACTTTCCCTTCATTCTATCAACCATTTAAGAAATTGAAGAGAATCACAGGTACATAGAAATGGATTTTTTTATAAATCTATGGTGTCATTGGTAGCCTTAGATTCATCAATTAGGTTCATGGCATGTTCTGACAAGTAAGGAATTTGATTTTCCGACGAGTCTAACAAATTAAGGTTCTTTAAATTGTCTATTTTTACATTCCAATCAGAAAATAAGTTTCTGCTTAAATTCAATACCTGAAGATGGCGTAAATTCCAAAATAAATTTTCGGGAATATTTGAAATCATATTGGAGGATAAACTAAGAGTTTTTAAACGACTTTGAGTGGCAAAGAGTGTATCCGAACGACTGTCGTTTAATACGTTTGAGTAACATATCAAATTATTATCTAGTATTAAATATTCTAATGCATATAAATCATTAAATACATAGGGCGACGTATGAGAACATTTATTGTAAGAAATATCGTAGTTTTGTTGCATTACAAATTGGTCCAATTATACTGTAGAATTGATTATTGCGGAGATTTAAGGATAAAACTGATGAAGAAGTAAAATAAATCCAGGGCAAAGTATACCCTAACCGTGAGCCTATCAGGGTAATATTTTGTATATTAGGCGGAACGAGCATATAAGTGATCAGAACAGCTGGACTTTCTATTATACAACTTGGATGGTATAAGTAATGATTTGTTTTTCCGTATCTTGACAACACGTTTTCCTCATCTTTACTGTTCTTCCTATATGCCAAACATTTAGTAATACAACTCTCCATTATAGCATAGCAGGCTGTAGCGTTTTATGCGATCCATTTTCTCTTATATGCTGACAGTTAATGTTGCGATAAAATGTCCCACAGAACGGAAATCCAGTATCAGTATTGGAAACCTCATGTCCGTTCATATAGCTGATATCCACTTCAGTCAGATTAACCAAACCATAAAGATTACAATAAGCATAACGGCTATACATCCACCTATTGCTTTTGACACTAAGAAATCTGAGTGACTGGGGCAAATAATATAATATTCCGGTTTCACTGAATGCAATGTTGTTTCCGTCGATGTGTTTGAAAGAGTTTTAATATCGTCACAGAAAAGTGTTTCAGAATCGCCGTGTTCACAGTTTAAATAGTTAGCCCTAAGAATTTTTATATTTGTAAAGGCTAAATTTTGAGAAATATTCCTCATTCCACACAATCCTAAGCCACGATTGTATGATATATCTAAATATCGTAGTTTTGACAATTTCGAAATAGCCCCCTCGTGTATAAAATGTAAAGAACACATGTTAAAATTAGAAGTGTTGTTAAAATTCCAATGAAATGTTGCCGACATATCAAGGATTTCGAGTTGTGATAGATGTTGAAAGTAACTTTCGGAAATTTCTCTTAATCTATACTCGTTACACAACCCCTGTAGTTTTAAAAACGTTAAATTTTGTAATTCAGAAAACCCATATCCAAATACATAATTTTCCCCTGCATCAATTGAAAGTCTTTGTAACGCTGACAACGGTTTGAAAACGTGATCTAAGTTTTCGAATTTATTTCCAGTTAAAGTATTATTAGATATATCTAAGTCAATAAGTGTGGCTATGTTCATAAATGTGTCGTTTCGGTAAGCTGTGCTATCTAAGGGAATACGATTAGACGATACATTTAATGTCTGTAGAAAATTAAGTCTTAATAACAGCTGTTCTGATCGTGCTGATGATATATTATTTATATAGTTATGAGATAAATCTAAATGTACAAGAGACACATGAAATATCAGGAAAGTCGGTGAGAGAATTGAAACTCAGATTTATTGATGTAACTTCTGTGATGAACTTGGGCGAAATACCCAATCCCAAGTTAGAACAGTCAGCATACAATCCAAGTATTAGGTCTGAACATCGACATCGTGGTTCTGAACTACAATTGGAAACTTGTTCACCTACCGCTGACATTAACCACCAGATCATTAATACTAACATTTTTGCCTGTAAAAAATTAAAATGTATTTAAAAACTAGATGTTGTCGGAAACGACAGCTATCCCCGCACTCCCTGTTTGACACAGAAAACATTTGTTATACACCCTTGGTATATTTTTTTCATTATTTTGTAAATCTACCTATTGATAGTTATTATTGTTACTAAAAGAATTGTAGGATATATGGTTGCTAAGTAGAATTCCAAAAATAAGTGGTTTTTGAGACTTTCAGGAAATTTACCAAAATTGGAATCAAATATTTTGGAAATCCAATTGATGAAAATGTTCATCCTAAACTACACAAACATTTTAAATATGGTTGCCAGGTAGAATTCCAAAAAATAAGTGGTCTTTGAGACTTTCAGGAAATTTACCAAAATTGGAATCAAATATTTTGAAATTCAATTGATGAAAATGTTCGTCCTAAGCTACACAAACATTTTAAGTATGGTTGCTAGGTAGAATTCCAAAAAATTAGTGGATTTTGAGACTTTCAGGAAATTCACCAAAATTGGAATCAAATATTTTTGAAATCCAATTGATGAAAATGTTCGTCTATAACTACACAAACATTTTAAATACGGTTGCTAGGTAGAATTCCAAAAATAAGTTGTCTTTGAAACTTTCAGGAAATTTACCAAAATTGGAACCACCTTTCAGAATCCTAAGTTATCAGAATTTTGTTTTTTACCAAACA
>MJUU01059808.1:6178-17182 GCA_002080025.1 Modiolus philippinarum | reverse complement strand
ATTTATAAAGTTTACCGCTAGTGGCGTTGATTTACGTACCTCTCACCTGAAGAACGTCTTGCGAACAGAAATCTGTTTTCCCTAGAATGTGCTACTTTATCATTGAAACACTGTATAGCAGCAGTTCCTGTTTATTCTTTTTATCCTCGTATTTTTCTCTTGGACTAAGTAGCTTCGTCATTTCTTTGTTTTTATGTTCGATAGTTTGCCAAAAATATTGTAGCAGGGAATTTCTGCAATAAATGATAATCTGTTTTTTTTCTGATTTTTTTTTCTTTTTAAACCCTCGCACTTATATGGCATGACTTATTTGCAGGTCTACCGCCTATAAAAATCGTAAAACCTATCAGCGCTTTCAGATCTCATCAAGTCATTTAAACCGAAGGCAAGTGATAGACACCGATAAAAACAAAAATACCAATGGTGCATATTGAATAGTTAATTTTTTTATGCTATGAACACATGTTTCAAGGTTAGTCTTTCATCAGCAGCATTAGAACTAATCGGAAAGCCATAAACATTTTTTTTTAGAAAGAATTAATCATTAATACAATACTAAGGATATTCACTGAGCGCAATACACGAAACGGAATCTCAGTATTTTTAGTTTTTAGAATTTTGATAAAAAACAGTAACTTCTACAAACGCAAGGTAAAATTTCCATGTCAGACAAGTCTGGCTTCTAGGCTGGTAAATGCCATCAAGGTTCTCTGGTCTAGCAGCAGTGGCCTTGGCCTAATGGTTTCAAAATACAAAATGTCTATTGATAATAACAGTAAATTTTGTTATGCTGTACATCAGTTCTATGGAATAACTTTCATCAACAGTATTAGAATCAAATAATATTGAAAGCCATAATCAATTTTTTGTCAGAAATAAATATTCATTACCACTAATTTTGAAAACAGGACGTCAAATCCTGTTGTTAAGACATCCACCCACTGTAATACCCGGAATGAAGCCTCAGTATTTTTAATAAAACCAGTAATTTCTTTAAGTAAAAAAAATATGAAAATGGAATATGTAAAGCATGTTATTTCCATTATACATAGACGTTGTAAAAAAGATTCATACCTTGGTTTGCGAAATGTTTCCCACTTAAACGCCTTTTTTACGCAAGGGTAAAAGGTTACACATTTCCAAACTTGATCTGATTTCAATCAAGCTGAGTTATGATACTACATTTTTGAAGGTCACGTGTAAAGGAAAAAATAACTTTTACAGGTGAGTGCTCTTTTGTTTATATTAAGGTTTTTTGTCTAACAAAATCATTATATTGCACCATAAATCATAAATACAACTTACAAAAACATAAGGTTTCCTCTTCAAAAGACCCTATTGTGAAAAAAAATATGAAATGATCTTGAACAAAAAACAATTGATAAACATGTATCAGTATCGTTTATATTTACACCCTTCAATTTTGCATTGTTAAAATATTCTATTGACAGCTCAAACTATGAAATGAATCAGTTTGAAATGCATTTTTTACAATCCAAAGCGAAAGTTTAAAAATAATTATTTTAAGAACTCCTGCTTCGCTAACTCTTTAATTGAGTAGAAACCATTGATCGTCTCCCAATTACTCACTTAAAACAATGTGTAGCCTGTGTGTATTATTCATTTTCACTCTTGTAAACTAAATTTGCTAGCAGTTGACCATTTACGATCAACGAATAGGTCCGTTTTGGTCTTGCAATAATAGCTGCAACAATTGTACACATTCAAATTTACTTTGATTGTTTGAACAGACGAAAAAAAGACTTTAAAATTAAAGTAACTGAAATCAAGGCAACGCTTGCTTGGAGTAAACTTCACCAAAAATCAATGAAAGGATATGGAGTAAATGCACATGAGACAAAGTCTCTAAAACAGATGCTAAAACAAAAGGAAGGAACAACGCTTTTAGTGAAAAGAATCATAATGTTGTTGATAACAATTATAATACTTTTGACAAGAATCAGGATTCTGGTGATAAATAAAATATTTCATTTTAGGGGTATCAATATGGATACTGTTGACAAGAACCAGCCACGCAGAACATTATTATAAAGGTACACATAACATAAGCATACAAGTATTATATAAAACATAATTATACAGGTACACAGAACATTATCATACAGGTATACAGAACATAATTATACAGGTACACAGAACATAAGCATACAGGTAAATAAAACATAATTATACAGGTACACAGAACATAATTATACAAGTACACAGAACATAATTATACAGGTACACAGAACATAAGCATACAGGTATATAAAACATAATCATACAGGTACACAGAACATTATCATACAGGTATACAGAACATTATTATAAAGGTACACAGAACATAAGCATACATGTATATAAAACACAATTATACAGGTACACAGAACATTATCATACAGGTATACAGAACATAATTATACAGGTACACAGAACATAAGCATACAGGTATATAAAACTTAATTATACAGGTACACAGAACATTATCATACAGGTATAGAGAACATAATTATACAGGTACACAGAACATAAGAATACAGGTATATAAAACATAATTATACAGGTTCACAGAACATAATCATACAAGTACATAGAACATAATCAGACACGTACACAAAACATCATTATACAGGTAAATAGAACATAATCATACTGGTACACAGAACATAATCATAGAGATTCACAGAACAAAGATACTGAAGATTTCACAATTATAGTGACCTTTCAATGATATTGCCGAGGTCTTTAAGTTACTTTAAGTATGCTTCAGAGCAATAAATTGAATTAAAGTGCTTCGGAAGAAAAGGGGTGGTTAAAATGCCTTCGCCCTGCGCGCTGAGGCATTTTGACTACCCCTTTTCTTACGAGGCACTTCAATTAATTACTCTGAAACATATTTTAACTATTACGTAATTTAGTCATGATATTAATTGTTAAACTAAAAAAGAATAGTTTCTTTTATTCAAGACGATCTCTGTTACTAAAACAGAAATTAAATCCTGTTGTTAAGATATCCACCTACTGTAATACCCGGAATGAAGCCTCAGCATTTCTAATAAAACCAGTTATTTCTTTAAGTAAAAGAAAATATGAAAATGGAATATGTAAAGCATGTTATTTCCATTATACATAGACGTTGTATAAAAAGATTCAGACCTTGGTATGCGAAATGTTTCCCACTTAAACGCCTTTTTTACGCAAGGGGAAAATGTTATACATTTCAAAACTTCATCTGTTTTCTATCAAGCTGAGTTATGATACTACATTTTTGAAGGTCACGTGTGAAGGAAAAAATAACTTTTACAGGTGAGTGTTCTTTTGTTTATGTTAAGGTTTTTGTGTCTAACAAAATCATTATATTGCATCATTAATCATAAATACAACTTAAGAAAACGTAAGGTTTCCTCATCGAAAGACCCTATTGTAAAAAAATATGAAATGATCTTGAACAAAAAAACAATTGATACACATGTATCAGTATACCGTTATTTCATGCCCTTGAAAGAAACAGCTATAACTATTGTCCCGAGGTGATAGGAATGACTTCCAAACTGTTGCCTGAGGCCAAAGGCCGAAGGCAACAGTTTGCAAGTCATTTCCATCATCGAGGGACAATAGTTATGCTGTTTCC
The DNA here is from genome assembly GCA_002080025.1 of Modiolus philippinarum. NCBI lineage: Eukaryota > Metazoa > Mollusca > Bivalvia > Mytilida > Modiolidae > Modiolus > Modiolus philippinarum. The sequence continues at coordinate 13,551 of MJUU01059808.1, read as the reverse complement.
TGAAACGGGACATGAAATAACTGTTTTATCAACTTATATAAACAATAAAAATGTTATATAAACAAATAAAAAAATCTTGCCTTTAAAAAGGGTACACAACTAGAAGTTGAATGACATCGCACTGCGCAATTATTTTGCGCATGGAACAGTTCGGCCGGAAATCGATAAACAGTTAAACTGTTCCACCCGACGTTAAAATGTTCATGAAAATAGTTAAAAATGCTGCATATGAATAAAGGTAACAAAAAGTTAATAATATCGTTTATTTTTACACCCTTTAATTTGCATTGTTAAAATATTCTATCGACAGTTCAACCTATGAAATGAATAAGTTTTAAATACATTTTCTTATAATCCAAAGTGAAAGTTTAAAAATGATGATTTTAAGAACTCCTACTTCGGTAACTCTTTAATTGAGTAGAAACCATTGATCGTCTTCCAATTAATCACTTTTGTGTAGGCTATGTGTATTATCCATTTTCACTCTTGTAAACTAACTTTTCTGTAGATGGGCCATTTACGATCAAAAATAAGTCCGTTTTGGTCTTGCAATAAGAGCTTCAACAAATTGTAGACATTCAAATTTACTTTGATTGTTTGAACAGAAGAAGAAAAAAAGACTTAAGAATTAAAGTAGCTGAAATCAGGGCAACACTTGGTTGGAGTAAACTTCACCAATAATAAATGAAAGGATATGAGTAAATGCACATGAGACAAAGTCTCTAAAATAGATGCTAAAACGAAACAAAGGAACAACGCTTTTATTGAAAAGAATCATAACGTTGTTGATAACTGTCATAATACTTTTGACAAAAATCAGGATTCTGGTGATTATTAAAATATTTCATTTTAGGGGTATCAATATGGATACTGTTGACAAGGATCAGGTTTAAGCCACGCACGCAGAACATAATTATACAGGTACTCAGAACATAAGCATACAGGCACACAGAACATAAGCATACAGGTACACAGAACATAAGCATACAGGTACAAAGAACATTACCATACAGGTATATAAAACATAATTATACAGGTACACAAAACATTATCATACAGGTATACAGAAAATAATTATACAGATACACAGAACATATGCATACAGGTTTATAAAACATAATCATACAGGTACACAGAACATTATCATACAGGTATACAGAACATAATTAAACAGGTACACAGAACATAAGCATGCAGGTATATAAAACACAATTATACAGGTACATTAAAAATTATCATACAGGTATACAGAATATAATTATAAAGGTATATAGAACATAAGCATACTTGTATATAAAACATAATTATACAGGTATACAGAACATAATTATACAGTTACACAGAACATAATCATACAGGTACAGAGAATATCATACAGATATACAGAACATAATTATATAGGGACACAGAACATAATCATACAGGTACACAGAAAACATAAAACACATAGAACATAATCATACAAGTGCTTGCAACATAACAATGTACGAACACGCAACACAAGCATACAAGTACTCAGAACATAATTATACAGGTACATATAACGTATAATCATAATGGTACATAATACATAATAATACAGATACATTGAACATAATTATACAGGTACACAGAACATAATAATACAGGTTCATAGAACATAATTATACAGGTACACAGAACATTTAAAGACAAGTACATAGAACATAATCAAACAGGTACACAAATATACTTATACAGGTACATGGGCCATATCCATTCAGTTGCTCAGAACATGATTAAACAGGTAAACAGAAAATAAGCATACAGAACATAATCTTACAGGTACACAGACCATAATCATACAGATACACAGAACATAATCATACAGATACACAGAACATAATCATACAGATACACAGAACATAATCATACAGATGCCCAAAATGATCATACAGGTACACATAATATAAGCAAGCAGCACATAATCATACAGATACATAGAACATAATTACAGGTACACGGAACATAATCATACAAGTACACAGAACTTAAGCACACTGCACTTAATCATACTGGTACACGGAACATAATTATATACAGGTACACATAATATAAGAAAGCAGGACATAATCATACAGTTGCATAGAACATAATCATACAGGTACATAGAACATAATTATGAAGGTACACAGAACATAAAAATACAGTTACACGGAACATAAGCATACAGGTACACATCAACATTAGAATACAGGTACACAGAACGTAATCATACAACTACACAGAACGTATTCATACAGGTACACAGAACGTAATCATACAGGTACACAAAACGTATTCATACAGGTACACAAATAATTTAATTCAGGTACATAGAACATAATTATATAGGTACAGGGAACATTATCATATTGATTTAAAGAATATAACTATACAAGTACACAGATCATAATCATACAGGTACATAGAACATAATCATAAAAGTTCACAGAACACAATCGTACAGGTACATAGAACATAATAATACATGTACACAGAACAATCATACAAGTACACAGAACACAATCGTACAGGTACATAGAACATAATCATCGTAAAAAATGGATAACAGGAAACACCTACAATGGCTTAACATTATCAGGTACAATACAGGTATTCAGAACATAATTATACAGGTACATTGAACATAATCATACAGGTACACCGAACATAATCATACAGGTACATAAAACATAAACATACAGGTGCATAGAACATGATTATACAGGTAAATAGAACATAATCATAAAGGTACACAGAACATATTCATAGAGCCACACAGAACCAAGGTACTTGTTAACATCATCATGGTACATTTATCCACGCGAGACATCAATCATCACGATACGTTAATCATCACGATACATGAAGCATTACGAATTGTTAATCATCACGATAAATTGATCAGCATAGTACGTTAATCCTCACGATACTTGTCTAAAGCCTGATACTTGTCAGCAGCATCCGTATTGATACCCTAAAAAGCATTATGTTATTAATCACCAGAATCCTGATTTTTGTCAAAGGCATAGTGATATCATGATGCTTTTCAAAATTCAATACACTTGAGAAAAGCACCGTTATATTTTTGTCACAGTAGTTGGAAAATTCTCTCCCATCTGCATGGGAAAACTCTGCTTGAGGACCTAGATTCTTCCCCCTGGGATTCAAACAGATCATGACACTGCTGTTTTTTTGTTTGTTTTTGTTTTTGTTTTTTTTTTTTTTTTTGGGGGGGGGGGGTCCTTAGTGGATTATCTCCCTGGTGCTGGAACAAAAAAAAAGAGATTGAATAATGAAAAATGAAATTCTAATATGTCGGACTTGTATCCGAACCTGTGGTAAAAATATATACTTAGGAGTAACGTCATACGCAAAAAATGGTACCTTTGATAACGTCACAGATAGTTTTACACCAGTTTTTGCAATGTCACAGACCAACTAACGGCGTAACATGGCGTTTCATCCTTGTGTACTAGGACGAATTCCTAATATAAGTGTCCTATTAGAATCGAAATAATTCGGATTGTGTTTCCCTGATTGAGTCGAATGTTTTACGGATTTTCCTTACTGGTCTCTTCCTTTGATCGATTCGGACTTTTGTTGTCACTTTTATTCAGAAATATATTTATTTGCAGTTGGAGTTGACATATGTGTTATGGTCTCATGTTCATTTACTCCATATCCTTTCGTGAAATTATATATATTCTACTTTATGGTACTTTATTGCGAATATTTTACCCCCATTGACCTTATATTACCACGATCTTGAACTTTATGGTGAAAATTTTCCCTTCGCTGGTCACATGGGGTAAAATTTCGTCATAAAGTGCCCGCCAGTGGTAAAAATAATGTAAAAATATTGCTAGACATCAGTTTGCATTAAAATTTGACTCAAATGATATTTCAATAATTTTTGTTGGGGTCTCAAGACCTGCAGGTTGACTTTTTCCGATATTCAAATTTTCTGAACCTCTCCAAAGGATTATTCAGGAAATGTTAAGTATAAATTCCGCTGGTAGGATTAATATCAATAATTGGGAAAATAATCTGATAGGTATGAATAAAGACATACCATCCAAAATAATCATCATAAAATGAAGTTATATTGTGTAATAAAATAAAACAAAATGCCTTCATTGATGTTGCCATGGAAGATTTAAATGTCTCCCCTTCTTTTTATGAACAAAATAACCTTCGATATCTTGAGACTTGATTATATTATTACAGATGCCATTCGTTAAGAAGACCATACGTACTATTCCGGCATTGAGGGGTTCACATTGCTATTGCATATTTTTCTTTTAAACCATTTGAAGAAATGTATGAAGTTCTGATTGTGTGATTTATCTCTTTCTCTCTTAAAACTATTAAGTTTCCTTTAAAGTGCATTTTACTTTCGTCTTAATAGAATTATGTTGCACTGTTATCACACTGTATAGTATTATTATAGCATGACAACATCTTAATGTAATAAATAACCTAAAAGATTCATAGTGACATTTCTTACTTTTGCTACTTATGTTCACGTCTATCCGGTTATTTGCTTGTTTAAAATTTTACTGCTTGGGTATACCATAGTTTTTGATAACTTGTATTTTAAAATGTGCAATCTCATAGCATCGATGCATTTTATGCTCTTTTATGTTCTGCGCCTTATTTAAACTTTTTTGTTTATGTGTTTATCTTTTGTTATAGCTTTATTTGGCCAAGGAATTACACGATGAAAAAAAAGTACAAATTGAAATTACTTGATATGCAAAAATACTTAAATAACTTTAAACAAACATTCACCGTGCAATTCCCTACTGACATCTCTTGAAAAACAGCCAGCCTGGTATATTTGATAACCTTAAGTAAACCAGGTTGTGGTATCCAGTACGTTGGTGAGACTGGTCGTCCATTACAACGACGTACCCAGGAACATTTGTATTGTATTCGTTTCCCCAAAAAGTTTAGATCATTTATATACCAACACTGTTCTATCTATTATCATGATAAAAAAATGTATCAAAATTCTGCCTTTAGAAATTGTAGAAAAATCCCCAAATCAATCTAAGAGAGAATTTGTAAGATCAAGAAGAGAATGCGAACTGTTTTGGATTAAAAAACTACAGACAGCTAATCCACCAGGGTTAAATGACATCATCATGGGTCAGGAAACATTTCTCAGTGCGCTTGTTACTAACATCACGGGAAATTCTTCTCCAAAATTACGCCATCGCAGAGCACATGGTCGAAGAGTAAATTATAATATCAAAAGCAAAGGTAAAAACCTCGTAAATATAAAAGATCTATATACTGTTTTCAAAAACAATGGGCGGCATGGTTTGTTAACTAAACTTTGTTCAATTCCTGTCACACAACTTTATAACATTTCTTTGGAGTGTGATACTTTGTCTGTTGATATTCCATTATAAGAATGTTCAAAAGTTATTGATGCTTTCTGTTTTCAACGACTTTATCCGAGAATCGACTAACCCGATGAGCACATAAACAGTTCTTGAAAATTAAATACATTAATAAAGGAATTGACCTTATTGATATTGCAGGCATTTTTCGGGACCCAAATATTCAAAAGCTTGTATCCTTCTATTTTGACAATCAGGACATGCCGGTCATTTCCTTTTCTTATAAAAAACCTACAAGAAACTTTTTTTTTTCAATTACTCTTCTATCACATGTGATGCTGATTTTGAGAAAAACTACCCTAGCAACTGAGACTGTTCCACGTCCCCATATCGGTATGACCCATGTGGACATATATTAACGAGGAATCTTAACATCATTGTAGATAAACAAGTTAAACAATTCTTTAGAAAATGGGCTAAATATCGCTCACCTTCAAAAATAAACTGGCAAGCATGTTTTGATATAATTAATGACGCTGTAACCAATTATTGTAAAAAATGGTACAAACGAGAAAGTGCAGATAAACATGCACTTAATTTGTTTAAAGATAGAATTATTAACAAGGTCACCAACAGAATAAATTTTTATAAAGATAACTATGTTGAGTCACCTCCTAAGCTGTCTGAAAATAGAATTAAGTCTAAATTGAAGGATCTTGGTAAAAAATATGTGTTTGTACCTGTTGACAAGGCTCCTAACAACGTTGCTATTGTCTGAAAGAAATACTATATCGATGTTCAACTAAATGCACTGGACAAGTCAGACACTTTCAAACGTACTAATTGGGACGAAAACACGTTAACCAAACAACACTATAAGGATACAGAAATGCTTAAACACCCCACTGATTCAAATAAGAAGTACACCGAGACTGACGTAATCAAAATGTTAGAATTTTTAATCGACAATATTTTTGTCGAATTTGGAGGTCGTGTTTTCCAACAAACAATAGGGATTCCTATGGGAACAAACTGTGCGCCGCTTTTAGCTGACCTTTTCCTTTACTCGTACGAGGCCAAGTTTTTACAAGGGCTTATTTATGGCACGCGATAGTAACAAAAATGAGGTATACCTAGTATTTCGAACGGAAAAAAGGGGTTTTCGTGCGAAATATTAGGTATACCGCACGTTAACTATGGGTTTCCGATCGGTATACATAGTTTTCGATGAAAACCCTAGTTTTCGATTGAAATTGAACGGAAACTAGGGGTTTGCGACGGAAACCCATACTTTCCGATCGGTATCGTTAATTCGAGTTTAAAGCGAAAACGCAATTCATAGTTTTAGCCAATGAGAAACGAGAAACGGAAATCGCTATTTGATATTTAACGTTCGTCCAATCAGAAACGGAAAACGGTATTCGGGGTTTAATCAAACCAATCAGAATCGTTTTTTCTGTTTATCGCTTATATTTCATTCTTTTTTATTCAAATATCGTATCTTTAATTTATTTTATATATTTTGATATTATAAATTAATTATCAAATAGAGTTGTACCTTTGACAAATTTAGGTGCGAATGGATATCAGATTAGCGGGTCCTGAGAGAATTCGATCTCGACTGTCTATATTCACCTTCACCAGGTAAAAGTTGTGAAATATTGCCGTTTTAGACTAAGTTTAAAAAGAATATTCAATTTAACTAATCTCTAGAGCAAAGATTTTTATTTTCATATAACTTGATGTGTACTGTGTTTCGAAATAAAAAAAATCATGAAATTTGGTTTGAAAAATTAATTATTTGATAAGCAGTTAAAAAAACAAAAACTCGGTCTTATAAATGATCAAAACAATTCAGTAATTTAAAACTTTTACTTCATCATATTCCTTCCAAGGAGTTATATAATTTGGAAGTTAAAAATTTCATGAATTTTAGCATTTAAGTGGTATGAAAAGTATAATTTTAAGTTTATGGTTTAAACTTACTCTTTAAAAATGACAAAAACAATAAAGTGTTTTGAA